>PKMM01023714.1:545276-650397 GCA_002933915.1 Eutrema heterophyllum
TAAAATTTAAAATTAGTGTTTCTTAACTTAAGATTTTTTCGGATTTTTTTCGATTTTTTTCGATTTTTTGATTTTTCTTTTGAAAATTTAATGTAATTTTTAATTTATTTATTAATATTTTATTATTAAATATAAATACTGTTTAAAACCGTGTATAGGTCCGTATATTTCCGTTATAGAGAGGTTGTAAAATAAGCACACGGTTCACAGTTGAAGATTTAAAATGGACAAAAAAAATAGTTTGAGTATTTTATTGGATACAAAAATAGTTCGGATATTAAAAAATTTATTGGAATAAAATTGAGGTATTTTTATAGAATTTTCCCAAATACAATTATTATTTACCAGTTAACTTTATATTGCAAAGTTCGAGACAGATTTATTGAAAAAAATCTGGGAAAAGAAAAATATTCCCATCTTTGGACGAAAAGCCAATTATTCGAATGTTCCCACGTTGGTCTTTTAGCTCTAAGCTTTTATACTAATCATAATGTGTTTGCATATCTCAAAAACAAAACGCAATCGTTGAGTCAACGGTCAAAGAGGAATCGTAGCCGTCCGTTCTCCCGTCTGGAGTCCATCCAACGATTAAAAGAGATACCCCTGACGTGGCCTTGGCATTGTATGTATATTTAGTGACTGTCTCTTCTGTTAATTCTTCTTATTCGGCTCTTTCAGAAGCTTGACGAAATCTCTCTCTATCCCTCCTTCGTTCCTTCCACGTTCTTCTTCTAACAAACGTCCCATTTTCTAGGGTTTGATTGATCCTTCTTCCTCTGGGGAGTTTTCTTTTTCCCAATCTCTCCAACTGTTTTGATTTTCCGCCATGTATCGACGCGCCACTTCCGGCGTTCGTTCTGCCTCCACTTCGCTTACGAGGCTTTCTTCTTCCCTCTCTTCTCTCTCGAAGATCGCCTCGAACCCCACTGCTTCCGTGTCGGCTCCATCCGCGTCGGCTCTCAATCAGACGAACCGATCTAAGAGCTTCTCGTCGGCTCTCCGCTCGTTTCGAGTTTGCTCCGCCTCTACGCGGTGGAGCCATGGTGGGAACTGGAGATCGCCTTCTAGCCTTCGTGCTCAAGCTAGGAATTCTGCTCCGGTGATGGAGAGATTTGAGCGGAAATACGCGACCATGGGTATGCCTCTTTGCTTTCGTTGTTTTACAATGGTTGCTCTTAACTTGTATTACAAGATTCCGTGTCTGCTAAGATCGATTTCGCTTTTATACTGGGCGTACGTTGAGTCAGTTAATCACCCCTTCAAATGTCTTCGGATTTCCTGAATTCTGAGCGTTTTGATGATATGTTCTGATGCAAGTAAAACTAGAGGCACATTTGATTTGCTCTTGTACGTTTTTTGGTTTTTATGCTTCGTTGCTAAGTTGCATCTAGATCATGGACCAGAAAACTCATGTGGTATGTGCAATTGAATTATGGTTCTACATTTCTAATAGTTTTGATATGAAAAACGCAGCTTCTGAGCATGCCTACAAGGATATTTTGACAAGTCTTCCTAAACCTGGTGGTGGAGAGTATGGAAAGTTCTACTCGCTACCAGCTTTAAACGATCCAAGAGTTGGTATGGTTCCTCGAGATGCGTTTGCTATAAACGCCCTCTATCTGTTCTGTTGTAATGAATTTCTGGTGAAGCTTAACACCTTTTCGTAATATTGCAGACAAGCTGCCATACTCTGTCAGGATACTATTGGAATCGGCAATTCGCAATTGCGACAACTATCAAGTCACAAAGGATGACGTTGAGAAAATCCTTGACTGGGAGAATTCATCTACTAAGCAAGTTGAAATCGCCTTCAAGCCAGCCCGTGTTATTTTACAGGTGTGTAGCATAATTTTTCTTTTCTTCTATTCCAGCTCACTCTTCTAATCTACTAATTAAGACCAGTATAAATTAAGTCAGCACTATGCTAACTTGTATTTTCTTGCTTGCGTACTTAACAGTCTTTTGTTTTGTTTTTTGGCCTAGGACTTTACTGGAGTACCAGCTCTAGTTGATCTTGCCTCTATGAGAGACGCAGTGAAGAAGCTTGGTAGTGATCCTAACAAGATTAACCCCTTGGTTAGTGAACTGTATTATTACTTTGGGGTTGTAGTATGTTCAATCGAGCAGTTCTCATATTTTTCTGTTCATATCTAGGTTCCTGTTGATCTTGTCGTTGATCACTCAGTCCAAGTTGACTTTGCAAGGTCAGAAGATGCCGCACAGAAAAATATGGAGCTTGAGTTCAAGAGGAATAAAGAAAGATTTGCGTTCCTTAAGTGGGGTTCAACAGCCTTCCAAAACATGCTGGTCGTTCCTCCTGGGTCTGGGATTGTCCATCAGGTACAAGATGATACTAATCTAGAAATGTATAACATGTGATGACTTCTGTTTGCCTTGTTGAAAATTTCAACAGGTTATCTGGAACATAAGTGTGATTAGAGGATTAGCCTGTTTAATCTATTTTTGGTGGACTACTGGATTTTCAAGGGGTGCTATCTAATGATTCTGTTTTGATATATTGTATTGGATACTGCAGGTCAACTTGGAATACCTTGGACGTGTTGTTTTCAACTCGGGTGGATTTCTCTACCCTGATAGCGTTGTTGGAACCGATTCCCACACCACCATGATTGATGGGCTAGGAGTCGCTGGGTGGGGTGTCGGAGGAATTGAGGCAGAGGCAGCAATGCTCGGCCAGGTGAGCTCATTTGCTCTGTACACCTTCAGAGTTCATTTTTGGTTTATGTCGTCTTGTGTACATGTATATGGTAAGTTTTTGCCTTCCCACTGATTTGGTACTCCAAAAACTTGTCAGCCCATGAGCATGGTGTTGCCTGGCGTGGTTGGATTTAAGTTGGATGGAATGTTGAAGGAAGGGGTTACTGCTACTGATTTAGTTCTCACTGTGACCCAAATATTAAGGAAGCATGGTGTTGTCGGCAAGTTTGTTGAATTTTATGGTGAGAACCATGGCTGCGTGACTTTGACTTTCTGTGTGAACAATTAGTTTGGTCAGTATACATATTTATCGTTTCTATTTCGATATGAAGGTGAGGGGATGAGTGAACTTTCACTGGCTGATAGAGCCACAATTGCGAATATGTCTCCCGAGTATGGAGCAACTATGGGTTTCTTCCCAGTGGACCATGTTACACTGGAGTACCTGAAGTTGACAGGAAGAAGCGATGAAACTGTGAATTCTCTCACTTTCTCTAGTTTTTCATTCTTTCTTTTTTTTGTGGTAAAATCGAACCATCATGCATAAAATGTGATTTTAGTTTCAAGTTCTGGTTTCTTGTGGTTTAAATGTGCTGAGGCTGACAATTTGCTACAATACTCTCGTTTTCTAAACATTTTAACAAGCTATCCGTAGACTCAGGTGGTTTTGTTCTTCAGTATGCTATAGCATGTGGCTTAATTTTTCTGTATCTTATATAGACCTAAACATTTTTACAAGTTATCTATTCTGCTTCCTCTGATTTCTATGACTCACTTGATCGACAACTTGGTTTTTTCTTAGGTGTCAATGATAGAATCATATTTGCGCGCAAACAATATGTTCATTGACTACAACGAGGTATGGACATCCTTCAATCGGTTTTCTGTATTTTTCTATTAGGACAAGATTCTGAACCCCAAGTATATGGATATTATTGCAGCCCCAGCAAGAAAGAGCATACACATCTTATTTGCAATTAGATTTGGGACATGTTGAACCATGTATTTCTGGGCCTAAAAGGTATACTTTCACTTCTTTTTGATAATTAGAAAGTTCTGACTCATCGCCCTTACCTTCCTAAGGTTTGTGATCCGTCATGTTAATTGTAGTGCATTAAGTTTCGAACTCGGATCCATTTTAATATCCATTTTTCCTTTTCATCATTATATTTTCTATTCAACAGGCCTCATGACCGAGTGCCTCTGAAAGATATGAAGGCTGACTGGCATGCATGCCTTGACAATCCTGTTGGATTCAAGGTGAGATGCAACTTGTGGTTACAAAGAAAATCAATATACGCCCAATGACGTTGGTTTCTTTTGTTTGGATATTCTGTAAGACTTTGTTTCTTGTCTTCAAGGGTTTTGCAGTACCAAAAGAAAAACAAGAAGAAGTTGTGAAGTTCTCGTACCAAGGACAACCTGCTGAGATCAAGCATGGTAGTGTTGTTATTGCGGCAATTACGAGTTGTACAAACACATCAAACCCTAGTGTCATGATCGGGGCTGCACTCGTTGCAAAAAAAGCTTTTGATCTTGGCCTGAAGGTGAGTTCCTATCTTTGCTCTGCGATTTTGTCCCTGAGATAGCCTTGGTATATATGAATCATGTTTTGACTGTTGTTGACGTTACGGTTCAGGTAAAACCATGGATTAAGACAAGTCTTGCTCCAGGGTCAAGAGTTGTCGAGAAATATTTGGATCGAAGGTGTGTTGGAGTCAATGATATTTTTCATCTGGATAACTTATTAGATCACGGAACATCCATACTGAACCTTTACCTTCTCTGCAGTGGGCTCCGAGAGTACTTGAACCAGCAAGGATTCCAAATTGTCGGCTACGGCTGCACAACATGCATTGGGAATTCTGGGGACCTAGAGAAACCAGTTGCAGCTGCTATAGAAGGAACTGGTAATAAAATCCTCATGTATATGAACATACTAGGAAATTGCATAAACATGTTTTTTTTTTTTTGTCTCTTGGAATCTCCTTGAGCCATTTTCATTTTCAATTCACCTGGAATCCTCGTCAATATTGTGTTTCCCCACTGATCAATTAGTGCCTTTATATTTTCTCGTCAAATTGAAGCTCACTTTATGGTTGGTCCTCTCTGCTTCCTTCGTGTCACAGATATCATTCCGGCTGCTGTGCTCTCTGGGAACCGAAACTTTGAAGGCCGTGTTCATCCACAAACAAGAGCTAACTATCTTGCGTCACCACCATTAGTTGTTGCCTATGCTCTTGCCGGAACGGTTTGTACTTTTCATCTTTCAGTCATGACCTTTGGGATATGTAGCTCGAAATGCAGATGTAGGATATCCTTAATTGGGTGGCATCGTTTTACCTCATTAACAAGACTGAGTAGTATAGTTTCGCTAATCTAAAGTTATCTGCCATCTTTAATTATCTCGAGCTTGTTTTTTGATTATTGATCTCCTGTGATAACAGGTTGATATTGATTTTGAGAAAGAGCCTATAGGAACCGGAAAAGATGGCAAAAGTGTGTACCTGAGGGACATATGGCCAAGCAATGAGGAAGTTGCTCAGGTACATTGGTCACATACATGCTTCTAGAGGATATATTCTGTACTTTTTCTCTCTGACACGTTTTAACGTTCCTTGCCAACTTTCGTGGTACTCTTGCATAGGTTGTTCAATATAGCGTGCTACCAAGCATGTTCAAGAGCTCGTATGAGACAATAACAGAGGGAAATCCCTTGTGGAATGAACTTTCTGCACCGAGTTCGACGTTGTATTCTTGGGATTCAAACTCCACGTACATTCATGAACCTCCGTATTTCAAGAATATGTCCGCAAATCCACCTGGTCCTCGTGAAGTGAAGGATGCGTACTGCTTACTGAACTTTGGAGACAGCATAACAACAGATCACATCTCTCCAGCAGGAAACATTCAAAAAAGTAGTCCTGCTGCAAAGTTTCTAATGGACCGTGGTGTGGATGCGGAAAACTTCAACTCATATGGAAGTCGAAGGGGAAACGATGAGGTTATGGCACGTGGTACATTTGCCAACATTCGGATTGTTAACAAGCTCTTGAAAGGAGAGGTTGGCCCCAAGACTGTTCACATTCCAACTGGAGAGAAGCTTAGCGTTTTTGATGCAGCAAGTGTAAGTAGAAGTAGAATCGTCACACAGTTTCATACACTTCCAAGCTCCAACTATATCCTTCATTAAGTCCTTAATTGTTCACTCCACATATACTTTCAGAGATACAAGACCGCTGGACAGGATACGGTCATCCTGGCTGGTGCTGAATATGGAAGTGGTAGCTCTCGGGATTGGGCTGCAAAGGGTCCTTTGCTTTTGGTAAGTTTTACATATCAGTCGTCAGATTTTGGTTATGCCATGTGAAATCCTTAACGAGTTAACCGCAAATTAGGGAGTGAAAGCTGTAATTGCCAAGAGCTTTGAGAGAATCCACCGCAGCAACTTGGCTGGTATGGGGATCATTCCTCTGTGTTTCAAGGCCGGGGAGGACGCAGAAACCCTTGGACTGACTGGTCACGAACGCTACACAGTCCACCTTCCTACCAAAGTCAGTGACATCAGACCCGGTCAAGACGTCACTGTAACTACTGACACTGGCAAATCCTTTGTTTGCACTCTACGGTTTGATACAGAGGTAAACGATATAGCAAACAAATTAAAATCTCGATCTCTAAAAATCAAAATTTCAATTCTTCTGAAAACTTGGTTTTACTGGAACGTGCGCAGGTGGAACTGGCATACTATGACCACGGCGGTATTCTTCCCTACGTCATCCGGAGTTTGAGCACCAAGTGATCAAAGTGTTTCTCGCTTTTTGTCTTCTTCGTCCTTTAAAAGTTTCCATAGTTCCAAATAAAGCAAATTTTGTGAGCATCTTTATCCTTTCAGGTTACACTGAACCTTTTTCAGCAAGAGTTGTTATCAGAAAGTGCAAAGAGACGCAGTTCATTCTTATATATCTATCAATTCGTTTTGTACCACTTTAATTGTAGCATTAACAAAACATCTGCAAATTAGAGTGAAGGAACATATACCAACAGTTTTTGGTAAGCAGCCACTGTTCCTCTCTATTCGCTTTGCTTCCCAAAAACCGATGTGAAATGATTCAACATAACCACAGCAGAGAAGAGGCATGCATGCTTGGAACACCCACTGATCTTGTGCAAAGAAATCTCATTCCTCAGTAAACTAACTCTTGTGCAAAGATCTGGTGGCCTTTGATGCAAAAACTATTGCTTTGGCTTCGTCACTTGACATCATCCAATCCCTCTCAGCACGACGTTGATGTTGCCTTGCATTCTTTGCTCGTTTAGGGGCCAATCGTGCATCTCTCTCTGCAAACGCTAGTCTGAACTTCTCTGCTATTGGCAGCTCATTGGAGTTCGAGGATAATGAGGAGGATGTGGGATTCTGCACAAATCCTCTAACAACCCACGTCTCAGGATCAATATCTTTCACAAATGGTTCATCCAATGCAACATTTGGCAATGCTTCTCGAGGAGCCTCGTGTACACTGTAAGTGAGAAGTGAGGGCTTGGGATTTACCACTATTCTTGGGCACTCCGTGGATAGCATCTCCAATGAATCCTTATCAATTCGTGGCTGCAGCAAAGCAAATACAATCTACAAAATGTGAAGAAACACTTGCACCAAAGAAAAACGAACACTGAGTGGCTAGAGAAGCAGACAGAGAAAGAATTGATCAAGATTCAAGACTAGAAAGTAAATTCTTCTGATTTACTGGTAGTTTATTAGTCCGAGGGACAATACGTACCCAAACAAGCCAACGCAATGATTGACCACCATGACCAATCTCTCTAGTGTCTAATTCTTCCCATGTTTCTCCTTCAACATTACTCAGGTTTGGCTTAAATATACTCAAAGATCTGCGTGCCGTCGACTCGCTGCTTGGGCATCCTCTGCAATATTAATTTTATCCTCATTGCCTGTTTTATAGAGTTTGTTAGCCCTAGTCAAACCCACACACTATGGGTTCAATTCTATCTCACTTTACCCATAAAATCACTTAGTTTGACGAATAAACAGACATGCCACCCCAACAACAACACATTAGAGGCCAGTTTTCTGCACTTTGCTGGAGCAAAAAAAAAAAGAAGTTTACCCGCATCTAAGAGTCTCCAACGATCGACAGTGTTGTACAAGCTCTGAGAGGCCCATGGATGTGATTTTGTTGCACCGGCTGTATAACAAATCAATGCAACTATATGAAACTGCAGTGCTTACAAACGCCACTTATCCAACATACAGAAGCTCCTAGCTAAAGAACCAGCAAGACCAGAATTACAAAATAAATTCACTATTCCAGCCTACAAAAATCCACTGAAACTCAACACAATCATGATTAGGTTTGGTATATTATGTTCTGCCCATCTCAAAGGAACCAGATTGTACAGAAAATTTGGTCAAAGGACAGAGAGCAGATATCAGAGCCTAAAAAAAACTTAAGAAAGCATGATGCGACCCAGCTAAGCCAGCACTACCAATTAAAGTAATGCATACCATGAGGTAGGAGCACAGAGATCAGGACACAGACTCGTAGGTAAACTTAATTTTTAGTAAGCAACTATAATACCTAATGTCCACAGCTCGGAGAGATTTGCACATTTCCGCCACTTTAGCTAGGCCAGAATTCGAAACATCTGAACCGCTAACGTCTAGAATTTCCCAGGAACTGTCAGCCAAAGAGATAATCAAATCATCATCCAGTAGCTTTCTTCTTTTAGCAATGGATGCAATAGACATCTGTGGCACATGAATACGCCTTCGATTTAGCAAGGGTACCGTAACCAAACCGACAAAAAGACTTTGAGGACATTGCCAATACAGCTTGAAGGAAGAAAACACTGAGACCAATTAACCTTGATGTCGGAAGGAAGTATGACAGAGATATCAGCTAAACAAGGAATGATTTCCTCCAAATGCCTCCCAACAACCCCAAGACATAAGCTGACAAGAGATGGTGGTCCTGATTTCAATGCAGAAATTCCTGCCATTGAAGCAAAACCAGCAGAAACATGTCAGACTCCAACTCCTAAACCTCACCAGCTCAAATTTAGTAACCGCTAATCCATTCTTAGAACACAGTTTAACCCAGCTCGAAACCCAGCTCGAGAAAATAAGAGCGATTAGTCGAGTTTAGAAAGCTTGGCTTTCCATAATGCTTTGCATAAAGAACCGATAAACCATCGCGTATATAAACAAAACATAGACATAACTTCACCTGTACAACCGAGCATACAAGACTACGGAGAGTCGCATAAACAGAATGTCGAAAGCGAGGCTTACGTGAGTAAGATAGATAAGATGAAACAGGAATCTTAGTCTTTGGTCTACGATTCGTATTCAAGTCGAGATTCTTGAGGGAAATTTGCAGCTTTCGTTCTGAATTGCGAATTTCCATCAAAATCCACCGCGAAATTTCTGATCGCCGGAAATTCGTATCGAGGAGTATTTGTGGACGCGGATTATAAGAATCGCCGGTCAGGTCAACCGAAAAGAAACCGACATAAAGGTCATTTTGCCGGCGAATAATTTTCTTTATACGGTTATGGGCCTTTAATGTTTATAATTTGACCCATCTGAACTGAGTACATTATTGGCAAAAAGCAAAACATCATTGCCTTTTAGCAAATTTGTAATAAGTTAAAGAATGATTTTTATCTTAAGAAAAATATATATATATGTTACATTTACATGATTAGTCCCGCTTATTTTTTCGCAAATACGTTTGCGTTACCCTCTTTCAAGCGTAATTTCTGCTTCAACATCTGTATATAGTGCCATTTTTTTAAAAAATCATTATGAATCTATAATACATTTTCCAACTTATGTCAACCAAAAGAATCATAATGTTTTCACATTCTACAATAGTTTTCCCCCAGTTCAACTCGATAAACCAATGAATCAAAAACCAATATAATAGCCAAAACCAAAAACCCAAAATCGAAAGGAAAAATAACTATGAACCAAACCAGAATGCCTTTTTATTATTAGGTTGGAGACGCAAAGAATGAAGGTATGAAACCAAAACAAGGAGACTATTTATGGAAACTTTGTGCCAAAGAAACCATTAGGAACTGCAACTGGCATTTGCTGATTCACGGGAAAAGGAGGATGCATAACCGGAAATTGGGTAGGGACGCCGTAAGGTTGCAGTCCACCAGCCGTGAACGGTTGGGAAACGCATAGCTGCAGCGGCTGGCCAGCTGCAACAACACCTGCAATACAAAATGGTTGTTCATTCTAGTTAGGACCAACATTTTGGTTTGGTCCAAAAGGACAAAAAACATCGATGGTTCTTTATTTAGTTAGAGAGACTCAAGTATTTACCTTGATGCTTTAGGTATTGGACATGTTGTGCCGTTGGCAGAGGATGGGAGAGCATAGGTGGAAGAGGCGGTGTTCCTTGAACCAGATCCTGAAAAAAGAAAAAAGGCGGTTACTAGAAATGACTATAAAGATATGGATAAAAGGATAATTTCGACCAAACTTTAAACCAATGACTGCGTAATACTATTTCCTCTTTCACTCAGCGATACATGACATACATTTGTCTAACATGTGATGTAAGTCACATATTGATTAACCTTGCATCATTAAAAGTTCACCAAATTGCTTATATTTAAAAATACAAACAATTAATCAAGAACCAAGTTCTAACCTGAGAAACTGGTTGGATATATACAAGCTGCCCTGATCTCGTGACCGCCACCTGGAGTACAGTAGAAAGATTCTTTAGAAACATATACACCAAGTAAAGCTCGCTACAGAGTAATTCGTTACAATAAATACGTTTTTAACAAAAGTGGTTTCGGGGTCCTCCATGAAATACAACCTGAGGATTTGGATTTACAAACATAGGTGACGCTTGAACAGATTGGTACTGAGAGGTGAATCTCTGCGGCTGTGCCCTGTTAACAGTAGGCCCAATCATCTGCAGAAAAGAGGGATGCAGGTGGAAGTATGATTTATCGATGGAACAATTTTCAAATTACAAAGCTAAAGTCATATCAACTCAAAGTAATCTTTAAGCTGGTCTTCTATAATGACACGTGTTAACCATACAGGCGCTTAGTGCTGAAAGGAGTGATCTATTCTCAACTACTAGTTGATAGCATGCGTGAAGAGAGTAAGAGAGGCAGAGACAATATTGGAAAGATAATACTTACGTGTTGAGGATAGTGAAATCCACTGACAGCATTGCCAGCAGTCAAATTACCATATGGCACAAACTTGGAAGGTGGAGATGCTTGGGGGATATAAGGGTTGTTTCCAATTTCTGGGTAAGCTTCAGGAACTGGTAGCATGGGAGTGTTGCTTGGTATATAAGAAATATTTCCAACACTAGGCATACCAGCAGGGGACGGTGAAAGACGTTTTGTATAAGATGGAGAAAAAATCTTTGCCCTTGGATTCAGCTTGAACTCCTGTATGTGGAAAAAATTTAGAAATATAAATTTGGTAATCGAGTAACAGAGAAATTAAAATGAACCTCCAATTAATTTGACAACATTCCAGCGACTCCAATGAACACGCTAGTCTGAATGTGTTCTCAGAGAAAAGGAATGGATAACAAATCTTTATGACCCGCAATCTAACATAAATATACTTAGGAATTACCTTAGCCTTTTCAACGGCCTGAATAGGTACTGATGCATTTGAAGATGCCAGGGTTTCATCAGCAGTTGTACTTGACGATGAATCGTCAGTTGACGAGGGCCTTTCAGCAGCATCGTGAAAACCGTTATTAAAAGGTTCCAGCATTAACTTATCTTCTTCTATTGGTTTAACTCGTTCGGACATGCTATCCACTGGATGGTCATTATTTCACATGAAGAAAAGTTGAAGATAGGCATGTCATGAAACATTTCACCTTCAAAAAGAAGCAGAAACAAATCTCCCATAGCTATAACAAAGATAAAAACAATTGCGGGGGCAAAGAACTTACAGCTAGAACTTGAGCTTTGGATATCAAACTGCAATATGAAAATTAACAAATAAGCAGCTGTTAAGTAATAACTAATAACCGTATCGAACAAATGAACTATCTTTGTGCAAGACTGACATTATCCTCCTGGTGAACGTCAGGAATTTGTCCTTTACGCTTCAAAATCTTGGCTCCTGCCTGTCTGTCAACAAGAGCATCAACAAGAGCATACAAGAATCAGAGAGATTTAGGAAAAGTTTAGTCATTGGTGTGTCCAAGATAGTAAGTGACTTGTGCCAGCATTGATATGTTTGATGCATCTGCTAAACTAGGTTGCTAAGACTGGCATGGAAATGGAAAAATTGTTACGGAATGCCAATATTGAAACGGAAATCTCTTAAGATTTTTACTTCATTTTTCAGATAAACTGTAAGTCCGGAAGAATTCCTATTTTTGGCAGTTTAAGAGATTATCACAATTATCATATGGTGCTTTCAAAGCCAAAGTGTAAATAACAAAGTTTAGCGAGTTAAAGTGCAGAGAGAGGACTCAAAGAGTGATGATTCATCCATAAACCCTTCACCATTAGTTTCTGTTTAACATAAAGCAAGAAGATGATTTACCTCCTATGATTGTTGCCCTTGCTTTCAACGCAAAATTTGGTGGATTTATTAGCAGCACACAAACGAGGTTCAGAAGGTAAAGCTTCTGTGGCTGATCCAACATTTTCACCCTCGTTGTTGCCTGTAACAGTTGATGGAAGCGAGACTCCCTATCAAAGCATGTCACATAGTCTGTCATAAATAAAGCTCTAAGAAAAGGAAGTAAATAAAGGACAAAAGGACACACCTCTGCAACCATTTGAACAATATTGGAAGACATAATAACAAGTGTCTCGACCACACTCCCGCTTGCTACATTCGCTTTACTTTTCCCATTCTTAGTAATTTTTGCATTCTTCAAAACAATGGCTAGACAGAACAAAAACCATACATCACATCAGGAAATAGACAGAGATAGCAAAAGAGTAGTTGTTCTTGGTCTGGACAAGCCTAACTCCATTATTGTAGACTGTTTAAACACATGAAATCTCATTGTCGCCTTCTATTTGCCTCTCCCTGTTAATTGCATTGAAATTCGCACCACCAACATTTAAGTGATATTTGACAAACAAATGAACAGAATATTGGATTCGATACCAGAAGATCCCATTCAGATCTGTACTACGACATTACGTGAAAAAAATAGCTAACACATTAAATCCAATTACGAGAGAGAAGCTCGATAAACCAAATCGCTCAAAAACAAATTCAAAATCAATCCAAACATATTAAATCAATTTAACCAAAAAAATGAAACGTACCAAAGCCGTTCTCGACGGAAGCTGTGTAGAATATCCCAGAAAACACCGAACCATCCTTGACGTGAACATGAACCTGCAATCCGATTATGCACACAGTTGCTATTAACAGCGCTTCGTTCAGTGATGGTGAAGAGTTGTCGTCTTCCATTTTCCTTGCGTGTCCCATCTCTTTGCTTCAACAATTCAGGTTTGATTTTCTATGAAAATATTCAAATCTCTGCAAGTTTCACGGTCTATTCGAAGCTAATTTATATACATCATCGTACTTAGAAAAGAAGGTGGGGAAGAAGAAAGAATATAGATCTAGAGATACGAGGGAACCGGTAAAGCGACTCTTTCCTTTTCCCTCATTTTTATTCTTCTCGAGAAATCCATGGGCCCCTTCATTCGTAAAATAAACCCGGCCCACTTATATATATCTCTATAATATTATAATATTAATTAAGAAAATATTTTTAAAAATAAACTTTATTTTATAAGTTATCATTACAAATAAAAAAAAATGAAATATAAAAGGATATAATTATCTTTTAAAATTATTGATAAGTATATGGAAAATTTATATTTTCCATTAAAAAAGTTATTTACTATTTAGTTTCTTAGTTATTATAATATTATTAAAATAATCAATTCATACATTTTCAAGATTATAAGTTTTTACGGGTTAGTCCGAATAATATTTTAGTTTATTGCAAAACGGGTTAAGTAGACAAGTTTCTCCGAGTTGACAGTTTTATCTATAATCACTAGTTAAACATATTTTAAAATTCAGATAAAAACAATTTTTCTCAAATTTCAAAACAATTTTTAAACAAAAATTACATGTATTACATAGCCAGCACGGATTGAATCCTAGTATATATATATTCTTTCACTTGAGTACTATTGTGCAGCACAATTCGTGCTGTTCTTTGACTTATAACCAATTATCTAATAAGCTTCAGACTAATAGTTGATTCGTCTTCATATGAATCAATTAATGGCAGAAATCTTAATCATCCATCCCCGTCCTCTGTAATCATTATTTTAGCTAAACACAAATGAGAAAACAATGTGTTTGTAACCATTTTTCTTTAGAGTTCGTAAGTATTTTATAACAGGCCTGCTTAGCAGTCATGTTATAAGCATTCTAAAAATCATAAATAGTAGATCAAGAATATTTAACTAATATGATATTATATGTTCTTACACGATCTTCATTGTATTTAAAACTAACAAACCCTAAAATGAAACATGTCCTAATTAATTAAGGGTATATATATTAGGCAGGGATGTTAAATAAATGGTTTCAGCCCAGTTCAGCCCTAAAAATTATAAACCCAATCTTGTGTTAGCCCTGACCCTTTTTAACCTTGTACTTTATATAAAAATCGGCTAAACCAGGGTTAGCCCAGCCCCGAAATTGTTTTTATTTTTTTCTTAAGAAATAATTCAATAAAAAAACAAAAACATGCAAGTTAACACCAGAGTTGACTTTCCAAATCTGTCAAAATTGGATAAATTTTGTGTTTTTTGACGGAAAACATGATTTTGCGTTTTCGAATGAAACTCATGATTTTACATTTCTGGCGGAAAATCGAATTTCACGTTTTTGGCAGGAAAATTCAAAATCACATTTTTAAAAGAAAAACGAGAAAAATGCAATTTTTGTATTTCAACGAAAAACAAAAGTTTGCGTTTTTTTTACAAAAAACGAGATTTAACGTTTTTGGCAGAAAACAAGATTTAACGTATTTGGCGGGAAACATAATTTCACTTTTTGGCGGGAAAACAAAATCACGTTTTGGCGGGAAAACGGGATTTTAAGTTTTTGACGGGAAAACAAGATTTTACGTTTTTGACGGAAAAACTGAATTTTTTTTTTGGCGGGAAACGAGATTTTACGTTTTTGGCGGGAAAACGATATTTTACGTTTTTGGCGGGAAAACGGGATTTTACGTTTTTGGCGGGAAAACGGGATTTTACGTTTTTGGCGGGAAAACATGATTTTACGTTTTTGGCAGGAAAACAAGAATTTACGGCGAAAAATAGGATTTTACGTTTTTGAAGGGAAAACAAAATTTTACGTTTTTGGCGGGAAAGCAGAATTTTACGTTTTTGGCGGGAAAATGATTTTGGTTTACATATTTGATTTTGATGTTGTTTAGGTTTTTGTTAAAATATTTGTTGGGTTAAAAACTTAGTCCTGTAAAAAACTTAGCCCTGTAAATTCTACCCTTTTTAGCTCTATTATAAAATACATGGTTTATGACTTAATTTTTTTTATACAGGGCCGAGCTTAGGGATGTAAATATGGGCTCAAACTCACAGGGTTAGTCCGGTCCTGTATAAAAAAATTAAGTCCTAAACCCTGTATTTTATAATAGGGCTAAAAAGGGCCGAATTTACAGGGCTAAGTTTTTTACGGGGCTAAGTTTTTAACCCAATAATTTTTTAACAAAAACCTAAACAACACCAAAATCAAATGTGTAAACCAAAATCATTTTCCCGCCAAAAACGAAAAATTCCGTTTTCCCACCAAAAATGTAAAATCTTGTTTTCCTTCCAAAAACGTAAAATCCCGTTTTTCGCCGTAAATTATTGTTTTCCTGCCAAAAACGTAAAATCATGTTTTCCCGCCAAAAACGTAAAATCCCGTTTTCCCGCCTAAAATGTAAAATCCTGTTTTCCCGCCAAAAACGTAAAATCCCGTTTTCCCGCCAAAAACGTAAAATCTCGTTTCCCGCCAAAAACGTAAAACTCCGTTTTCCCGTCAAAAACGTAAAATCCCATTTTCCCGCCAAAAACGTAAAATCTCGTTTTCCTGCCAAAAACGTAAAATCCCGTTTCTCCGCCAAAAACGTAAAATCTCGTTTTCCCGTCAAAAACGTAAAATCTTGTTTTTCGCCAAAAATGTAAAATCCCGTTTTCCCGCCAAAACGTGATTTTGTTTTCCCGCCAAAAAGTGAAATTATGTTTCCCGCCAAATACGTTAAATCTTGTTTTCTGCCAAAAACGTTAAATCTCGTTTTCCATAAAAAAAAACGCAAACTTTCGTTTTTCGTTGAAATGCACATATTGCATTTTTCTCGTTTTTTCTTTAAAAATGTGATATTGTATTTTCCTGCCAAAAACGTAAAATTCGATTTTCCGCAAAAAATGTAAAATCATGATTTTCTTTTGAAAACGCAAAATCATGTTTTCCCGTCAAAAACGCAAAATTTATCTAATTTTGACAGGTATGGAAAGTCAACTCTTGTGTTAACTTGCATGTTTTTGTTTTTTTATTGAATTATTTCTTAAGGAAAAAATAAAAATCATTTCGGGGCTGGGCTAACCCTGGTTTAGCCCATTTTTATATAAATTACAGGGTTAAAAAGGGTCAGGACTAACACATGATTGAGTTTATAATTTTTAGGGCTGAACTGGGCCCCTTTATTTAACATCCCTAGCCGGGCTAACCACGTAAGTTTGAGCCCATATTTACATCCCTATGCATGCAACAATAAACCGAACTAAATGGAACCGAATCGACTTAATCAAAATTTTCGGTTTTCAGTTGGTTTTGAACTTTAAAACCGATCAACGAGTTTTCAAATGATTTCAGTTTTTGGTTCAGCACCTCCAAACCGATCGGCTTTTTGATTTTTTTTTTCCTTTTTTTTTTCTAATTTTTCTTCCTGACATATATCAAATTATACCGAATTTTACCAAAATATTTTTACAGTTTCAAACTGAGAAACCAACTAACTGAAATTACTCGTATTAAACCAGTCCAACAAAAAGCCCAAACAAACCAAAACCGCACGCAAAGTTCAAAAACTACCTGAACCTGCAGGCCTAGTATATATGTTAGATTTCGTTACCGTAGAGTTTTGATATATATTTTATATTTTATTTACATATTTAAACTTAGTAGTATTGGCCAAAATAAAAACGTAAGGGTAAACCCATGTTCTAAAAATTTCCGTCTACCTCCGATTACTCCGTAGACTAGTCGCTAGACCCACTTTATCCGCCTAGACGGCCGCCTAGTTTTTGTTTTAATTTATTGCTTAACAAATATTTTGAAAAATTTTAATTTGATTTTACTATGTTGTTATATGTTGTTAGAAAGTTATTAAAAATTATTAAAAATCTAAAAAAATCATTAAAAAGTAATAAATTATGAATTAATATGTTAAAAAATCAATAAAAGTTCAAAAACTAATCCCCAATTAATATCCGATTTTTTGAACTAGACACTAGACCCAACCTAACCGCCCGACTAACGCAATTTAGAACATTGGGTAATACACTTTGTTTTATCAAACTTGATGGAAATTTATAAAATCAAAACACAATTATGGGCGTGGTGGTGGCTTTTGTGGCCTTGTAGAATCTGTTATATTAGTCATAGGCGATGGAAGAAAACAGTACAGCAACAACAAAAACAAACATATTGGTCAAATTAGTCAAATGACAAAAGGCATTTCAGTTAAAGCCTTTTGTTACGACTTGAAGAAGGATACTCGACAATTGTCACGTCACGCGAAGGAAAGAAAAACCAAAGAAAAGAAGAGTTGTAGAGAGAATTTGAGACAAGAGCTAATACACATCCACTTCAATAACTCATCCACCATTCTTCAAACGGTGGTTCGTCACAGACAGCTTTCTGGAACTTCAGCTCAATCACGACATGCATATCATGCTTCACTGCAATTCCGAACAACAAACAGAGGGAAGAAGAATCAGTAAGCTCGCAAAAGGAGTTTTAGAGTGTTATGGATACTTTTTCAATTTGCTTAACTTCAAAGATTCTCAGGGAAAAACCAAAGAATTACCTGCTGTTGCTGCTGGTAGCCTGGCTGCTGGTAGTTTCCATAGCCGGCACCAGGGTAGCCACCATAGTAGGCGTTAGGGTCCTGAGGAGGAGGTGCATATCCGTAAGCTTCATATCCCTGAGGAGGATACCCATAGTATCCACCACCACCACCACCGCCACCACCACCATACTGGGCTTGATCAGATTGAGTCTGTGACATGGCTCGAGTCAAGATGACATAAGAGTAGAGAGCAGATTAAACTTGTTGAATTGTCTAATGGATACAAACCTGCTTGTTGGAGGGACTGCGACCCCATGAAAGACGAATGCTTTGTCCGCCAAGTTGTGTTCCATTCAACACGGAGAGTGCTTGCTCTGCGAACGCCCTGAAGCACACAGACAGAAAAAATGTGAAACACATTCTCAAAATAAATGAAGTTTGTCTTCCCGGTCACACTACCTATTGGCATATTGAACAAATCCGCAACGCTTTCCTGCAGGTATTTTCACATGAACAAGTTCACCAAATTGACCAAAAACTGACTTCAAAACATCTTCTGTTACACTTTGATCCAAAGCTCCAACAAAAATCTGGCATAGCAAAAATGACGCTCAAATTCACAAAAATACACCCTACATAGAAAAGCTTAAGGAAACCAAGGCAAAGTACGCACTGTTGTGTTAGTTGGGTCACTTTCTCCGGGATTTCCTTGAGTGTTCTGATATGCAGCTGCAAATTACAGACAAGAGAACTTAGGGGAGAATACTCAAACTTCTTTATACTAAATTCAGTTGACAGTGCAGGGAAACAGACACTAAAGCAAACACGCACAAACGACTGCAAAATTTATCCAAATCAAGATCCAAAAATATCAGCAGATAGCGCAAATGGCATACATGATACAGCTTGAAGATGTAAAGAGAATCTGAAGTTAGTTGATAATTGATACACAGATCATTGAGGATGTTCAAGGGGAAAGTTGGGATCCAACTTTGAGAAATTAGAAAATGGGACCAAATTTCTCCAGGACATCACAAACAACCTAAATATCTTCCATTGTCTGACACTCTTTACCATAGTAATCAACTAGCCGAAAGAAGAAAAGTAACACTAAAGAAAAGTTGATAGTATAAATTTAGAGGAAAACGGTAACTGAAAGAAGGAAAAATAATTGCAGCACTAACTACTGAAAGAAGATGAATTGAGAGGTATGAAAAAGATTACAAACACTCTTAAGGATTTCAGACTGGAAAAGAAGCGAAATGTAACGAACTATGTAATAGGAAAAGAATTAACTTAAAGGTAGGGCTTTAAATTAAAAGAAAAGACTTATGCTTGATAAGTAAGGAACTGGAAAATAATTTGCGACTGTAGCTAATAAATGCTACTCGTAATTAACTTCTTTTGAAAACATAACCAACTGACCTAAATGAGGCCACGCAATAAGGTGGAATCATTTTCAGCTGAAATCAGTTCCAGGCCCCCCCCCAAAGAGAGCCTCTTGTTCTCCTGCTTAAAGACAACATGAGTTTTTTCTTATAAGTTTTAGGATGTTTTGCGATATTAAATTCTTTGAAGTGCTGAAAGGCAAGAAGCGGAAGGAAAAGGACAGACACATTCTCGTTATCTTTGAGCACCAACTAACAGAACAAGCTTCACCAATCAGAAAGATAGCGGTAAATGAATACCCCAAGGAAAAGACAATCAACTAACATAGTCGGTTAAAGAAAAAGTGAGTCACATCACTACTCAACATACGCATAAAGTCATCAGAAATCCGGAATCCTTAACAATCAAAACATACCTGGTTGCATTGTAAGAGGCTTCTTGTTGGCAGCTGGACCAGTACGCATAGGCCTGGATGAGCAGTATTGACCATTCATTTCAGTCATGGCACGTATCTGCTCACTTTCATCCCCAAATCTGACAAACCCGTAGCCCTTGGACCGTCCAGTGGTCCTATCAGTCACAACTTTTGCCCCCTTGACAGAGGAATACACAGTCTTAAATGTTTCAGTAAGAATGTAGTCGGTAACATCAGGTGCCAGGTCTCCTACAAAAACTGTGTGCTCAGGCCCTTCAGCCTGGCGTCTCTCTCCAGCTCCAAGCTGAGCCCAGTTCAGCCTGAAGGTCTGTTCACTGCCCGGCATTTGACCACCATTGTATGTCTGCAAAATCCTCTCAGCTGCAGCATGGCTCACAAATTCAATAAATCCATAACCTTCAGAATATCCGCTCTGCTTATTGCGAATGACTTTAGCTGATTGAGCCTGCAGCCGCAAAGAAAAAAAAGTCAATAAACAAACGTGCAAACATAAAATCAAGTTCCAATCAAGCTCAAAACTTCTACAGCACAAAAGTTTCTTTCGTCAAAGGAGGAAAAAACTGATATTTCAAATTAAGAACAAAAAGTCGGAGCAATGAAATAACTTTCTCCAAATATTTCATACTACCTCGCCAGTGAGAGCGAAGATGTTCATGAGATAGTTCTCGTCCATCCACGGCTGCAGGTCTCCGATCCACAAGGACCGGATCTCGCCAGCTGATGCCGGATTCTGAGATCCACCGCCGTACTGCTGCTGTTGCGGTTGACCTGGAGACGGCGCCGACTGAGGATTCCATCCTGCCGGCGGCTGACCCTGTTGTTGTTGTTGCTGCTGCTGCTGCTGCTGCTGCATCATCAACCACGACTGCTGCTGCTGGTGGTAAGCCTGCTGGTCCGAAGGAATCTGCCCTGACCCTGCGGTAGCACCGTTAGCGGCTGGAGGTGGCTGCTGCATCATGACGACGAAAACCTAAAAAGGGGACGATGTCGTAGATGCAGTTTTAAGGGTTATCTCTCGGACGAAAGGGCAAAAGAGGGAGAGTCAAAATCTGTCTCGGTTGTGTTTTATAGAAGAAAAAGAAAATAAAAAGTGTCTTGTAATTTGGATCTCACATGGCCCAATCAAAAAGGTTTCGGCTCGTCTTAGCCCATTATGAGAGGAGAGCAATGGAACAACCCGGTTTAATGCCAAACCGGTTGGGGAATTGACATTTTTCTCGTTTAAAACCCTAAACCCCACGTGGAGAGAGGAGCTCTCTCACTTGCAAAACTTGTAATGGCGGAATCAACATCAGACTTGGATGAACAAGGTACGATAAGAGGTTGAACTGTGCAGATCCGTTTAGCGATTTCTGTTTGATTTTGCCAACAAAAAAAACAAAATTACCCCATCGATTGTTCTTTCTGTTTGGAAATTGCGGAAGAGTAATAAAAACTGTTATCTTTTTCTAGCTAATATTTGAACTTGGTTTTTCGTTAGCGTTACTATTTGTTTGTATTGCGCTGTAAAGTTTTAGTCTTTGGTAGCTTTGGACAGTGTGTGGGCTAGTGGAGAAGTAGTTTACTCTCTGACTGAATGACCTCTTCTGTTTGCTATCTCAGGAATGGTGGTGGACGGAGGGAATAGAGATTTTGAGGTGGAAAAAATCCTAGTGATGGCATTCAGACCATCCCATGAAGCTAAACTCAGGGAATTGTTGCATAAGATTTGCTTACATGAGATTAAGCTATGCTCTGATGCTGCAAAAGAATTTGTTAAGTTACTCAAGGGGGAAACTGGCGGCGATTTGATGCGTCTATATTTCCAAAACTCACCCAAATTTGCTGAGCTTCTAGAGGCATGGAATCTTCGACATGGAAAACAAGGACTATCCTATATATTCTTGCTTATCCAGACGATTTTGAGTCATCCTGAGGGAAAAGGTACATCAACTGATATTGGAAGAGCTATTGACGGGTTTAGCAGTTTACTTATTAGAGATAAACTGGACGACATTTACAAAGAATTGAACAGCAAAGAGGGAAAACAACAGACTGCTGCACTTTCACTGTTGGCTTCCATAGTTAGGCGTGGTCCAGGCATGGCATCCCAAATAGCTAACATCTTTGATTTTAAGGGTTTCGCAAAACTGGGGGAGTTTAAAACGCGAGGGGCTGACAAGGTAAGGAAACACTCAACGAGGCGGGCTTTTGTTGGGTTTGCGATATCATTCCTTGAAGTTGGGAACCCTGTATTGTTAAAGTTTATTTTACAGAAGAGAGAAATGTACTCTAAAGTCCTACAAGGCCTTGGGAAAGACAATGAAGACACTGTGGCTTCTGTCTTGTCTACGTTGAAGGACAAGATCCTTGTTGAGGAATCATTGATTCCTCCTTGGCTAAGGAGTGTTCTTTTTGGAACTGCTACACTATTGCAGCTAGTCAACATTTCAGCAAGAGAGGATGGTGGGATTGTGAATGAGTTGGCCCATGATGTTCTTGTTAAAGTTTGTACAGATCCCTGTAATGGATTGATGCCAGATGCAAAGAGAAAAGGCAATATAGACAGACTACAAACGCTCATGAAGAGCTTGAGAGCAACAGAAATTGGTTATCACAGGGATTTGCTTCTAGCCATGGTTAGGGGCAGACCGTCTTTAGCTTCAGCTTTCTTGGAAGAATTTCCATACAATGTGGAAGATTTTGCATCACCATCCTGGTTAGTCTGCTTCAGAGTACCAGAATGTATCTATCTTTATTTTGAGTGCTGCCTGTACCATCAGTTTTTTGCTGTTTTTTTTTCATTCTTTCTGCATAGTAATTGAAGTCATTGCAGGTTTTCTTCTATTTCCTTGGCAGCAAATTTGGTATCGTCAGTAAGAATTTCATGTTCTTTTGACTTTCTCAATCCAGATCAACGTGCTACACCTTCTGGTGGTTCAGAAGTTCAGACTATCATGAGATGTATATGCCCCCGACCATTTAGCCGGTCGTTGATCAAAAGAGGAATGCTGCATCCTGATTTTCTTGTGAAACATGGGACCTTGAGATTTCTATGGGAGACGCGTAGGCTGCTGGATTCGTTTGTTACTGCTTGGAACCTTTGTTCATCTCATAGCTGCTCTGAGCAAATTCAGGCTTCTCTTGAGCGGGATGTCATGGGGGAGGTGAGAAGCTTTTTTCCAAATCCCCAGGTGTTATTGACTTTACTGCAGTCTCTGGGCGGTTCGAAGAGAAAAGCAGTGTTGGATAGTGGAATAGTAGATAGAAAAAAACGCTTTAAGAGATCTAAGAAGGATGTTTTGGATGAAGAGGCTGGTGATATCGTCATTGGTGGGGTAGTTTCTGGTAAAGACATCTTTTTGGCAGAGAATCCTGTGGATGCTAATATGACAGTTCAGGCAGATGAAAAGGAATATTTTGGGATTGTTTCAGAAATTTGGGATTCAGAGCTTTGTTCTAAGCCTATTGATTCAATCGAAGAAGCAGAAATGTGCTTTCGCATAAAGCTTCTGGATACTCTTAGGCTTTATGTGGTATGTTGGTTTTTCACATTTTTCACAAAATTTGTTTTACTCTTGCTTTGATATTTAAATAATAACATGGTGTCTTATTGTTTTGCACTGTCCTTTAAATCCTCTGTGTCAAATTTTAGTTTTGAAGTTCTTGCAAACGTAGCATGACAACTGAAGTTTATTTTTGAGTTGTAGTGGTTTGTCCAGTTGACAGCTTGAGAATAGGAAATGGCCTTGCTTTGCCTACTCAGATCTGGTCAAATGTCTAGTTGCTTTTTTCAGTTTGATATAGTTTATTTGTTATTGTTAAGATGTCTATGCATTAGTAGTAGCTTAGACATTCCTCATCTGTATTTGATAAGCTCTGGTTTTAAGTTACATGTTTTTCATCTTTGCAGCGTTCTGTGCCTAATGTGCTTGAAGGATCGTTTGATGTCTTCATGAAATTTCTGAGCAGTTCTTCATGTTTGCCAGCTGAATTGCAGAGAGCTGTCTTGTCTTTGCTAAACGAGTACATCAGTGGGACGCCAAAGTCCCAAAGTGAGAGGGTTTCTACAAGAATGCCGCCACTTATGTACAAGCAGTTGGATGTATTCGTGAAATTGTTACTTTTTTCACCAGACAAGGAGGTGAAGGATCTAGCGTACAATTTAGCACTGGTAGCTATGAGTAGCACCGGTGCATTTGAAAAGAATCCAAGTGAAATTGGTGCATGGTTCCTGTCTCTACCATGTTTTGGAAAGACTAAACGACCTCTTAAGGTTCAGGAGGCTGTAGAGAGCATGTCATCAGTTGTCATCTCATTTTTATGTGATGCAGTTACGACTGTTGGAAATAATTTATTCAAGTACTGGGATATTATCAGAAGTAGCTTGTCCCAGTTAAAAGGTATAGGTATTAGTGCCCTCAAAATGAATGGTTTGGTATGAATTTCATGTGTTTTACTCTTTTTGCTCAGGTTTGGCATCTGAGATGTATAATATGTTGCTCCAGTGTTTGTTTATCTACACTATTTTCTGTAACTATTTTAGTTATGAGTTTCAAAATTTATTGTGTGCACAAAAATGATTTGTTAGTTATCGAACACGAATCATTTAATTTCATGCAAGTTTAATCCTGGTCACTTGTCCTGTGGACTTGTGATAAACCTAGAGGAATTTATTGACTGGTCTATCTTCTATGTGTTGGTTGCAGGTGTATCAATTGGTTTCAGCCCCCTAATTGTTTGTCTACTGCAGAAGTGTGTGAGGCTACTAAATTCTGAATCTAAAAGGTATTCTTTACCGGAGAAGTCAGCAATATCTGTGTACGTTTGCAGCACATTGAAATATCTTTTGCAAACTCAGGTAAATATACATCTGCATGTAAATATATATGGGAGATATAGCTTTTACCACTTAAGATACCAATATCTTCTCTATGAATTGAATATTGTAGGTCGATTCCAGATCACTCTCATATTTGGTCAAGTCAGTTTTGTGTGAGGTTGTTGATGGATCTAAGGATTCTTTATGTGAATGGAGGCCATTGAGAATGTTGTTGCTTTTCTCACAATCTTTGTCAGATGAAAAACCTTTTATCTTGCATTCCAGAAGGACAAAGGATCTACTTGCTGACAACTCTTTTGCAGACTCTCTTGATGAGATCAAAAGACTGGTGAGAAGCAATTCTCCAGATGAAATTGCAGGAATAGTTAAAGCGTTTTCTTATGCATTGATATGTGCACCACCTGAATCGATCTTGAAAAATTTTGCTCGTGTGATGGCTGTTTCTTGGGCTTTCTACGGAATACCATTCTCATTTTTACAGTCCATCACCTATCTAGAGGAAAATTTCCTTGGAAACCTTTCAAAGCTATCGCCTGCCTTATTTGCACGAGGTTCAGAACTTACTGATTCAAGAAATCTACATGAAGGAACTGTAGATAGTGAGATTGATTTTTCTGACCCCTCATCCATAACCGAAGAAATTAAAAGTAAGATGGATCGTGATATTGAATCTTCTCCCTTCTCTATGTTTTCAGAGCAGGTTTCTTTTCATGTATTAATTGACGCAATTATGAGCATGGATATATCTTGCTTACCAGAGTTTCCAAGAATATCAGAGCTACTGCTGCTAAAAGTTTCGCAGTGTAAAAGTGATAGTTTTGACTCAAATATCCAATTGATACTGTACTGGCTCTTCCAAATACGATCATCTTACAAGATTCAACCAGCTCCGGTACTCTGTCAACTCTCTGAGATCTGCTTACGTCTCATCAAGCACTTGTTCTCTCAAATATCAGAACCAGAGGTTGTTTCTGGACCCTCTTCAAATAAGTTGCTGGCGTCTTTTGAAAAGTGGAAACATCAAGTGACACAGACAGTTCTCTGCCATCCAGTTGTGAGGGCGCTGTTGGAGAGTCCCTTGGATTGTAGCACATTACCACGAGTGCAGAATGTTGAAATTTTTTCAGAAACTTCGCTGACAACAGGCAGGCTAGTTATTAGTAAAATAGATCAACACATCCTTGATCTATTGGCTTCTACTTGTGAGCACTTTTTGTTTGATGAGAAACACATTGTGCAGAAAGGGGACGTCAGGGAAAACAAGTCAATTATGGCTTTTAAGGACTTGGTCGAAAGGCTTCTCTTGGAATTCAGGGTCAAGTTTAAGCTTTGTGTTAGTTCTCAAAGTTACACTCCCCTTCTCCAACCGTCACAAATAATTCATGCTTTGTTGAGATTTATATCACCTTTTAAACTTTTAAATCTTGCTCGTTCCATGCTGATTGATGTGGAAGAATTGGCAAGCCCAAATTTTAGTATGATTGTCAGTTTGGGATTGGATATTGCTGGCGGAGCTTTTGAAATGATTATACTGTATACACAGCAGCCGGCTGCTAAGAGAAGGGTATATGATTTGCTGTGGGAATTAGAAGAAAAGAATTATGACAGTAACCTCATTGAGGAAGTCTATGGCATGGCATGCAGGTTTTCTACCTCTTTTAGTTTGGATTCGGCAGATATCTGTTTGCTTAAAGTTGGGGGTGGCATTTTCAGGGGGAAATACAATCAGAATTATAGTGTTCACCCGTTGACCTTGATTATCTCACAGATTGTTGGGAGAACCCCTGAAGACTTGATTATCCATTGCATTAACCGAGCAAGCATGACCAGAGCCAAGATATTGTTCTATCTTGTGGAGTCCAGTCCCTTGCATCTGGCAGTCTTTGGACACTTTTTCTTTAGGATGCTAAGTAAGAAACAGGATGACTCTGCGCTTACAGATGATCAGTTTATCATGCTTCTGCCTGCTGTGCTATCGTATTGGACATCAGTTTTTGCAAAACTCGAGAAGCCGTGTAGTAGATGTTTGGATATAACTTCAGTTTATTCAAATATACTATTCAATGGCTTTCTTCAGTGGCCGAAGTTTTTGTCTGGGTGCATCTTTGAAGAGAAGTATGAAGAGATTCTTCTGTCGACGACTGAGGATATCGACACTATGTTTAATGCGAGTCTTCTTGGGAAGGCAGTACGTATGTTTCAGCATCACTTTGCCTTGACTGAAAGTCCAACTAAAACAGGCGATCTCTTAAAGGTATTCTATTCTATGTTTCCTCACACTAGCGCTGGCAAAGAGATGTTGGATTACGAGATAAAAGAAGTGGACGTTCAGTCAGTAGACTATATGTTTAATTTTGCTATCCGTGTAGTTGCAAAAGTAGAACTTTCAAGGATCTGTTTGTTTCCTGAGGATAGCCGTATGTGTCATTTTAAACGTCAAGCAGGTAGTTGTGTGAAGGAAAGTTCTCCAGAAATGGGATCCAACAGAGAGAGTTTATTAAAGCCGTTACTAAATGCTTTAGTTAATAGTTGGCAATGTATTGTCAAGAGATCTGATGGTTCTTTTAAAGGTAATTCCGAAGGGAAACAAAACAGATGTTGGTTCCTGCGCAAAAGCCTTGAAAACTTCATTTTGAGAAGTATTCTAAAGTTTTTGGAAGACATGTGCGAGGAGCTTGTTCACTTGGATTCCCTTCCTTTCCTGGAGAGACTGATGAAATCAGTTCTTCTGTATAGATTTGAGGACTCGAAGACATTGAAGATACTGAGGGAAATTTTCTCCTTATTGTCTAGAGGAAAGTACTCGTATGCACCATATATCCAACTCCTAATATCTCACTCTCAGTTTACACCGGCTATCAGTTCTCTATCCTTATTATCCTCACATACTGGTGAGTTATTTAGGCCTGTCTCCAGCATTCTAAAACATCTTATCATCCCAAGTCCAAATTCTATCGGAGTTGGAAGTTGTTGTCTCAAAGCACCTGACTACGTGAAGCAGTTAGAAATTGTCAAAATTCTCAGAGTGCTGCTCTCCAAATGTGGAAAAGATTCAGGCATCAATCTGAAAGAACTGCACTTTCTTCTTTTGTGTTCTTATGGTGCAACTCTGAGCGAAATCGACTTAGAGCTCTACAAGTTGATGCATGATATTGAGTTGATTGATGACGAACACAGGCTGAATGTTTCTGAAACAGGTTATTTGTGGGGTAAAGCTGCCTTGAAAGTAAGAGAGGGACTGCGTTTCTCTCAGGATGCATCTAACGGTGGTGAAGCTGATCTCCGGCAGAGTCTTTTTAAAGAGAATCTTTGTGTTGATCCCAAAATATGTGCTCTAACTGTTTTGTATTTTCCTTATCAACGAAATGCAGAGGTATCGGATAACTCTTACCTATATGATGATCCAATAAGCGAGGTACCCGTCTTTAATCATTTTCAGTTAAAAGTTCTTGTTATTACATTTTCAAACATCGTTCAAACTATTCCCTCCTCCCTGTGTAGAAATGCTCACCTGTTATTGAGGAGCTTGAACGATATGATCCGGCTTTCATCATGCAATTCTCAGTACACTCGTTGAGATATATTGAACCTGTGGAATTCGCCAGTTTAGGCTTGCTTGCAATTGCGTTTGTGAGCATGTCTTCAGAAGATATTGGGATGAGAAAATTGGGCTATGAAACTCTTGAGATATTTTTGGAAGCCCTTGCCCTTGAGGTAATATTTATTTTAGGTTATGACCGTCCATTGAAGTTCTCTTCAGAATGTCTTGGTATTATCTTTCCTTTAGTAAATGGTACTTTCAGTGATTTCAATGCTACAAAAGATGGTGAAAAAAAACATTTTGCCCTACCCTATCTGCACAGAGGATTTGTAATTGCAACTGCTAGCTAACAAAAGTGTTTATTTTGTTGGAGTTTTGGATCCTAAGGTTGCCAATCCTTTTCTTTTTTTAAGTAATTGGTTTTTCCAAGGCTCATTGGTCAGATTTGTTCTCAATTATTCTAATTTCAATTGCTTCTATGGACTCGCGCGAAAATTTCTTTGTTTAACTAGAACTTTTTGATGTAGAGTTGTAGGAAAAATAAGCATGTAAAAAGGCTTAGGCTTCTGCTGACGTATGTGCAAAATGGAGTTGAGGAACAATGGCAAAGAATCCCAACTGTTTCTGCTGTTTTTGCCGCTGAGGCATCTCTTATATTGTTGGATTCTTCTCACGAACACTATGTTCCCATAATTAAACTGTTGAATAGCTCATCTACACTGAAGCTGAGGGTACTTATTCTCTGAAAACTGTAAACTCTTGTCTTTATCCTTTACACTTTGCTAGCATTCAAACTGTTTTTGATTTTCTTTGTTAGGGAATACCTTTGTTTCCTGATTTTGTCTGGAGCAGCGCTTCTAACTCTAGATCACAGAGGCTTTGGGAACTTCGCCTACTGTGTGTGGGCTTGAAATCAGATGACGATGCTCACATTTACATTAGAAACTCCATCCTTGAGGAACTGATGAGTTTTTTCTCATCTCCTCTTGCTGATGATGAAACTAAAGGACTAATTGTTCAGGTGATACTTTCTTTCCTTAATGTCATTTCGTGTTTATTTTTCACCAATACAGTTCCTTCTTCTACATCGATATAAGCCTAATTCTGAAAATAAATTTATTTGGTCTTTCTATATAATACTTACTCAAGTCTGTGAACTATGGGTATCTTTTCTTCAACTTGAGCTCCTAATCCAACACGACAAAAATCGTCTTTCTTTCACTTTTCAGGTTGTGAGGAAGTCAGTCAAATTCCATAAGATGGTCCGACATCTCGTTGAAAATTGTGGTCTGTTTTCATCGTTTTCATCACTTATCTCAACGTTTACTACAAAGCCCGTTGGAGACGAAGATTTGCGCTTGGTAGTTGTCTTAGAGGTGTGTACAGTATTATTCCATTAAATGTACAATAAATACATTTTTGCAAATGAAAATCTATAGAATATGATGATGAATGCAAATTTGAATCAAATTCCTCAATGGTCAACCATGACTATTGTCTGTTTTGCATCAAGAGTCCTTATGTAGAATAGTGTATTCGTTAATTGAATTGCTTTGTGATATTGTTGTATCAGATCATGACTGATGTTCTCGCCTCCAGAAACGTTACAGAGTGGTTGCAACGATTTTCCCTCGAAGGGCTAATGGAAATCTCATCGCGTTTATACAGGCTTTTAGGTGGTGGATTTGTTTCAATACAACAAAATGGTACTTTGGTTCATTTAATTTTGCAAATAGTATCTGCTACTCTAAAGATATCACAGAAACGAAAAATGTACCAGCCACATTTCACCATCACAATCGAGGGGATTTTCCAACTCTTTGAGGCTGTTGCTAATTATGATTCTCCTCAAGTTGAAGCTAGTGCAGAGTGTGGGCTTATTACTATATTAATGAGCACCCCGCCAGTTGACATTATATGCATGGTTTCTCTCTCTCTCTTTCTCTGACTTATTGAGCATCCCTCCAATTTGTTTTGAACAGTTAACATTTTTATTTCATACGATATCTTTCAGGATGTGGACAAGCTGAGAAGGTTTCTTTTGTGGGGAACCTCCATAGCCTTGAAGAGTGACCTTAAAAAGGGATCTAAGCCAAGTGAGTCTCATCAAGATACCAAAACACTCACTGAAGAACCACAAGCGGATACTATGGTAGCAAAGTTTCTACGCTGGCTGTTGGCTTCGGTGATTCTTGGCAAGCTTTATTCTAAAGCTAATGATTCGGACCCAACAGTCTTAAGTAGAATACAGCCAGAAACTTTGCTGACATTGTTAGAATACTTCAAGACAAGGAATCTCGAAGTCAGCGAGACAAAGTCAGAGCACATAATAGGGGAAGTAATCGTACACCTCCAACAGCTTCTGTGTACAAACTACGGGGTTCTTCCCTCTGTTGTATGTGCACTTTCTCTCATGCTTCTTCGTAATGGCGTCGGGATTGCAGGTATGCTGCTTTTTACCGACTTACATAACTCTTGTTCTACGGATTACTTGGCTCTGAATGGGAAACGACCTCCGGAATGAAATAGGTTTGGGTTTTGATATTGGAATGAAGCTTGCTGCATGAATTTCAGTTGGTTAGAGAATATCTGCTGAAACTATAGTATTAGAGAGATTTGTTCCTAGGTGTTGAGCTACATCTATTTATGTCCCAATGCTCGCGTGTTTCTGCCAATCAACATATCTGTTAGTTGAAATTTTGCTAATCTTCTGCATAGGTTCAGAGTCCAATGGCGATTACAAGCTCATCAAATCTCTATGTTCTAGAATAAGTAGTCCTCCTGAGGCTACTCCAGTCTGGAGATGGTAAATGATTCCTCTATTGTTCAGTCACTTTCTAAAGCTTTTTTATCGTTCCAAAGCTTGACCTGAATTCTTCTCCACAGGTCATATTATCAGGCATGGAAGGATCTTTCACTGGAATCGGCCACGGATCTTGAAAAGATTGATGAACTCCATGCGTGCCAACACCTTTTTGTGATAATCTCTGATATGCTTGGAGAAAAGCCACGGGACTCTCAACAGGTGTTGCTTCATAAAAGTTTTGACATGTCGATTGTATTTGAATGGGAAAGAGGTTTAGTTGAGACCTAGTCATTGTATTGTATCATCCAAATCAAATCAGTTTTGTTTTATCAATGACATAAAATATTTTTGGTTTATACATGTGAAACAATGTTATTTTTTATTTATACATGTGAAACAATGTTAAGTTTTTTTGTATCAATGACAAATGTAATCGAGTGAGATTCCACATAAAATCAGAGTATAGCAATCAAAAGCTCCCAGCTTGTCCACTTTCAGTAGTTTTCTCCGAATATGAGTCCATGGAAGATGTACGTCTGTGAGCTATTTTATATACAAAAATATACAGAATCTTACCAACGGTTTTTTTTTTTTTTCAATGTTTTAAAGCGAACTTTTTCACCTGATTCGTGAATCAGAACACGAAGTCATTCCTAATAAACAGACAGCGCAGTTAATTTGTTGGTTCTAGCAGTTCGTTGGTCTGTGGTACTTTGGAGGCAGAGTCGGGCAGTGCTCGTTCATATGCGGGTATGGCTCCATAGTGTTGTAACCGGGAAGTTCCATTCTGTATTTCCCGAGTATTTGACAGTACGAAAGCTTTACATCGTCATTGTCATTGCACCATTTGGGCAAACGGCTTGCATTGTTCTCGAAAAACTTGAGCATGTAAGCATCTTTGATCTGCAAAAAGGGATACCACTGTTCAGAGTGTGTGTGTGTGGGTATCTTCTAGATTATGCATAGGTTGGTTCTCACCGTGAATTCTGTGACTTGAATGGAACTAGAGATTGGATCAAACAAGCCAGCTTCTTTGTACATTTCGAGGATGAAAGCGATACAAGAAGTTGATTTCCCATCGCTATATATCCAATCATCTTGTTCAGGAACTGCCAGCAATTCGTCAAAAGAGGATCCACGCTTTTCGACTTCCACCAGTACATCAGGAAGATCAAGACCCTGCCATTTTAGAACATCTCAGAGAAAGAACTAAAGAACGAATAAGATGATAACAGAGAAGAATGCAGAATCGTCTTATACGGATTTAAGTTGAGAGTACAGAAGAATCAAATATATCTTTAATCTGAAACTGGTGTACATGCGCTTACCAAATATAATAGGATACAATACATGCCATTACGTTGCTTATCAGCTAGGATTACTCTGTTTTTCCAAGAAATTAATGACCACTGAAGAAAGAGAAAAGAGAAATCCGAAAGCATATGGTTCCATGTCCTAAGAGCCAATGCCCAAATTTAAAAGCTTCCACCTTTTTTTAATCCATAGAACCCGAAAGAGAAAGTAATACAGATATTTGATCAAGCATTTTGAACAAGAGAAATGAATGAGGAAAATGCTAATACCTCTGTTCCGAGTCGCTTGTTAAGGGCTTCATTCCACATGTTAGCAGCATAATCAGGCTGGATTTTGCTCCAAACTGTCATGACAGAAGCAACCTGGAAACATATAAAACAAAAGAAACAAAAAATACAGAGCAAGGAGTCAATAACCTCAAAGAAGGTGCTAAAAGAGAGAACAAGAAAGAGACAAATTGAAGCTCATATTTTCATCAATTCCGAAAGTTTTAAGAAATGAAAACCTACAAGATGAGCATCCAGAGGGGGTGGGTAGTTTCCACTGATGGTATCGATCCAGCTAAAGATCAAGTTGTGATAGCCATATGGTTTACCATCCATGCTGCGAGCATATTCCCATGCAGCTGTAACATTAAACCTGGCTCGATAATCAGGATGCAACGGTAGCAATGCAATGTGGGGATTTGCGTCATCCTTGGTTTGTTCAAACTCCCACCACTCTTCCCATGGCAATATCGCTATTACATCTTCTCCCTATGACCCAAAAGTTCAAAGGAGAAGACAGGTAGGAATTCATGATATGCATAAAATATAGGAAGAAATTGAAGTTCCACACAAAAACAAAAATCAGTCCTTCAAGATTGACTTGTTTAGCTTGTTCTTAGCAGAGATGATCATCTAATGAAACTCAAAACAAGAATTAGTACTCAATGGCTATATCATTTTTCTCAATAGAACCCGCTTATAAGTTAAAACTATTTTATCCAACATTTCAAGTGTTACCTTTTCATTTTCATTCCCGGATTCACCGACCCAGAGTTTCCCTTCAGAATCCCTCAAACAGACAGCAGTGTGACCAGCATAGGCTCCGCTTACCCACTTCTCAAGGGTCTCAAACCCACCCCACCGCCCACGGATTTTTGAGATAGCTAGTAAGTCTCCAGAGTGGATTTCATCGGTAGTAATGTTTGTAACCCAAGGTTCAGGACGAGCATAAAATTTAGCACCCATATGCTTCTCAAGAAATGCGATATTAGAATTCTCCCCCCAACCGGTATTGGTAAAGAGAGGGAAGACATCCCACAGCGCTCGGAGAGTTCCCAACATCCCTGCTTCCATGAGGAATATCGAAACTCCTTTCCGCCTAACCTGATCAAATGTGAGCACGAAAGGCAACAAAAAAAAGCATTAATTCTAAAGTGGACAAAACAAAAAGATATCGCAAAAGACAACAAAGAAAAAAACAGCAGCTTACATATTCATACTCGGCTTTTCCCTCCCACTCCTTGAATTCCATGGTGTGCTCCCTCGAAATGAAGTACCAATCCCATGTCACACGATATGGAGTCACAAAGACATAAATATCCATGCAAGTCCAACTATGTGCCTTATCAACCTGCATAAAACACGCAATCGCTTGAATCAATTTTAAGATTCATCAATTCAATACAGCTTCCCAGGATCATATAGAAAGGTAGAAACTAAGCAAAGGAACTTAGTAACTACTGATGCAGGTGCAGGATGAAGCTTACAAAAAAATCACCCCAACAACGGAATAAACTAAATCTGTGAGCTTTCATCATAACATCCAAAGGTAAAGAGTAAATGTAACTCTACCTACGAAAGAGGAAGGTCAGATGAAATTCAAAATGTTATCCAAAATTTGAAGAGCTCAGAAGCAGAAATCTAAAATCTAAGAGCGTGAGAACATAAACAAAGCGAGGTTAGAGATTGAAGTTCATCAACAAGTTTCTAAAAACCTCAAAAGTCTAAACCCATAAACAAAAAAGCTCAACATATTCCCTCAAAAATCAAACCTCCGAAAGATGCAAAACAAAGCACACTATGAGAAACAATTTATGATTTCGTCACCTTAATGTGAAGTGTTCCGCCGCCGAATTCGGAACCGGACTTGTTATTGAGCTCCAACCAAGCCTTGTTCTCGTAGAAGCAAGCACCTTTCCACTCGACGGCGTCGTTTTTAAGAGATGCGGAGCCGATGTAAGCAGGGAGGAGATCGACGGCGGAGTTGAGAGAGTTGAGAAGCGGCCACGAGACTTGCCTGGGCAAAAGCGGGAGCAGGTCCCGAGGGTGAAATGGTAATTTCACGGATGAAACAGTGAGAAGCAGAAGTAAGGTGATGGCGAAGAAGAAGCGCGGAGACGATGAAGCCGCCATTGTTAACGCCTTGGGGAGGTGTCTCCCTTTACGTCTCGAATTCGTAACTCTTTAATTTTTTCCAATCGTCCATGACTTGTCTTGCTTTCTTAGCGTATTTATTCGGTATATTCTTTAGATACATGTAATGAAACTTATCTTAATTTCATACTTATATCTTTCTAACATATTCAATTTCGCGCATATAAAAAGTTTGAATAAGACAAACAATCCGAATATAACATAGTCTAATCCAATTTGAAACTTACCAAATATATATATACAGTATATAGACTGGAATGTTTATTATTATTATTATTTCAATACAAATAAAATATATTTTTTTCGTGAAAGAAATGTTTAGACTTATTGTTTAACATCATAAACCTTTGCATCATTTTCTTTGGGTTAAATATCGTCTTCTAGTAAAAAAAAAAATAATATAACCAGGAAGTGATACATACCGAAAATAGTTTTTTCCCCATCGAACAATTCTTAAACCATCAAAATCGTAAAAAAATGGATGCGGCCGGGCTAATCAAAAAACTTCCAAGATCGTATCCGTTTTTCGGTCTCTTATGATTTCTTTTGATGAAGTGTATGTATATACAATCTATCGGGTCGTTTAACCATTTTTTTTTATGGATTTTTTTGGCATATGTTGCCTTGTTATCCTGTACTTTTTTTCTTTTGGATATAATTCGCCTCTTCGAATAGAATTTGAGGCCCCGTAATTTTAATGAAAATTAATTGTTTGTCCCAAAAAAAAAAAAAATCCCCCTTAAACCACCAAAGTTTACCTTTAGCGACATATGAGTGGAGATGAAGGTCAGAATGCACCTTTGTTGGAAGAAGAAGCTTCGCTAGTTACAACCCCTTCTAGCTTCTAATCAAGTCGGCAATTTGGCCTGCAAGCATTGGCCATTATTTCGACTTGTATATTAAGAGCATTGACCACTTTTGACAAAATTGCAGCAAAGATTACCTTCTCATAGTGGTGACTTTTCATGTTCTCCTTAGTCCAAAACCAACTCCTTATCATAAGTATCGAGACATGTATTAACTTGAGAGAAAGCTCTCCGACTATGGAGAAGCACTAACACCAATTATTATATTTTATTTAGTTATTTTTTAATTCATAATCTATATATAAAAATAAAAAAAAGATAATCCAGAAACAACTAAAACAGAATAGAAGAGCAATCTTGGTTTTGGGGGGGCTAATGCACCTTTTAAAATGTTGGGTTTTAGTTGTTAACTTTAGAAACAAAGAATCTATAAGTTTCACAGCTGTCAGCTGATAATTGGCTAGCGATCGCAATAGTCCCCACATATCTCTAAAGTACACTACAACATAACTTTAGCGTAATCTCTTCACCTTATCGTTGAAAAAGACTAGAAACTTGATATCTTTCACACCATCACATGAACTCTCTTTCAATGGTTGTACCTCTTCAAACCAAGTACCCTATAAGCCCCATCACCAACAACATCCCAAGAAGTCACCGTCCATCGCTTCTCAGCCTACGTGTCACGTGCTCGGTTACTACCACCACCAAGTCTCGCCCTAACCGTGAGAAGCTTGTGGTTGTGAATCCTCCTCTGTCCAATGACCCAACCCTGCAATCGACATGGACCCACCGGTTATGGGTTGCAGCTGGCTGCACCACCGTGTTTGCCTCTTTTGCCAAATGTATCATTGGAGGGTTTGGTTCTCATCTTTGGCTCGAACCAGCTTTAGCCGGTTTTGCCGGATACATCTTAGCAGATCTAGGCTCTGGTGTGTACCACTGGGCCATCGATAACTACGGTGATGACTCAATGCCTCTAGTAGGAACCCAAATAGAAGATTCTCAAAGTCACCACAAGTGGCCTTGGACTATCACCAGACGGCAATTTGCAAACAATCTACACTTTCTGGCTCGGGGCACAACCTTGGCAGTTCTCCCACTAGACCTTGCATTTAATGACCATGTGTTTCATGGCTTTGTGAGCACGTTTGCATTTTGCGTATTGTTTTGCCAGCAGTTTCATGTTTGGGCTCATGGAACCAAAAGCAAGCTTCCACCTCTCGTGGTGGGGTTGCAGGACTTTGGGCTGCTCGTTTCACGGACACAGCACGTGAATCATCACCGAGCAACGTATAACAACAATTACTGCGTAGTGAGTGGGGCGTGGAACAAAGTTTTGGATGATAGTAAGTTCTTTGAGGCATTAGAGATGGTGTTGTATTTCAAGCTCGGGGTGAGACCGAGGTCATGGAGTGACCCAAACTCCGAATGGACAGAAGAAACCAACATCTCCAACAACAACCAAACATAAATCAATCTTTGCAAATTGTAAGGTGGGCTTAATTTGAGAATTTTTTTTTTTATTGATACATCTTAAAATCAAATTTACAACTTCTTAAATGAATAAAGCAAGAATGGTGTTGATTTATTTACAGTACTTTTTATTTATTTATTTTACACACTGGTCAAGACCCAATTTTATTGTTATTATTTGTGGATTTTATTGTTACTGATTATAAAAACGACATTGAAAGCAAACCAATGTTTTCAGACCTGATTTGCACATCCTAGCGATCCAGTGACTAATCCGGTTCGGATCCAATACTAAAAATCCCTAATTATCAACCCGGTAAAATAAATAAAAAATCCAGCAAAACCCTCCCGCAATATGGTATTATTGGCTGAACCGATCATGTTTTAAAATGTTGATTAAACTTTCAGATATTTCTTTTAATTGTATATAAGAAATTAAGTAAACTATGTCATTTGTAATTCTTTAGATTTTGATGAAAATTTGACTATACCGCTCGATGAAAATGAGGATAAAGATGGGAATAACTAAGATTGATTAATGTGATGGGTTATTAGTTCTTGTTCGTCATTGGCCATTTAATACTATTTTAGTGTTTTCGCTTTCGTCTAATTTGCATTTAGAAGGTTCAATCACTATAATTTGGAATTTTTTTATATATATGTATAAAAATTATATATATACACTTTTTGTCGTCTAAATAATACAGTATATATATATATACATATCAAGTATCTTCAATGCTATACCCATCTTTGGGAAGAGACATTTTTCCATCTTGTTTATGTCCGTCATTAAATTCTCCATATTGACAGCATACCCTCCTTGTTTAACTCATTTTCGATGGTGCGCCAAAAATAAAATAATCATGATATATTCTTTGGTGATTTGGTTCCTTTGATGGTGTCTGATCCTCCTTCATCGACAACTTCCTAAATTTGAGTTCTATAAATAGACACAAAAGTTTATATTTATAAGTTTTTAAAAAAAATTTCTAAATATGTAATACGGCTTCCTAAATTTGAGTTGTTGTATGAATGAACACAGAAATTCTCATCTTTGATGGGGTTTTAGTCTTTCTAATATTTGCAAGCAGAGTTTTTTTTAAACAAATGGCCCAACGAGACCCATATCCAACTTCTAAGAATGTATCAAATTAATTGCCAGACACTTTCCGTTTTTCACCAGATCTCCGCTTTTCAGTGAGATGGAAAAGACGGAATCCCATCAGAAGAAAGACAAGCATCTTACAGACCATGAGTTAGATTTTCTTGTTGCCATTTTGGGTTTGCTGGTAAATTTGGTTGGTAAATCTCAAGGTGACCATGTCAGGCTTTGTCTCTCTTTATGTCTTAAGTGAACAGTTGGACGATGTTCTCTGTACCATAGTTATTGAATATGTGTAAATTTTTTTCCGTATCCTTTACTAGGAAACTGTCATAGAGTATCAAAATTACAAATTTCGTCAGTCATATCACCAAGCAATGTATTACTGCTCACTCATATTACAAGATCAGACTTTGTCGTGGACATAGGAACTAGATGTCCTTTCTCATTTGGAAGCTGAAGATGTAGCTAAGTTTGTCCCAATGTTGTTATCAAGGACATTTATTGAGTGTTATATAGCAGATATTGAGATTACATTTTTTTCCCATGATTTTCTTTTGTGGTTGTGATGGTTTCTGTGTTGTCTTTGTCTTCTTCTTTTATCGGAAGCTTTCTTGGTGTTCGAATATATCTATTTATCATTCCAGGTAATGTGGAGAATAACGAAGCTGAGTAAATGATCAAGTATGTTGAAGATATTCTATTTAATGATCCAAAGCCGATTTGCCGACCTTTGTTCCCATCCCAGCACCTTACTAATAGAGTTGTAAAGCTCGAAGAAGGAATGAAGTAACCATCGTATGATTAGTTTGCGACCATGGTTGATTTCACATTTGATGCAAACAAGTAATCAACAAAAGTTTGTGGATTGTTTATTTATTAATGATGTGGAAGATAACCGTGATGATAGATGTATTTGTTGTACATATGGGTCCTTTTTTGTTAATCCTTTATTTCTATGGTTTTGTTTCACTTTTGAATGATGTTACAGATGAGAGTTCTGGTGCAGAAATTTTTTTAGAAGTTTAACAGTTATAAATTTTAGTAAGGTCTTCCTAAAAGTTTAGAAAAATGTTTCCTAAATGTTTTAAAATGATTTTTCAAACATTAGAAAAACTTTCTAAACTTCTAGGAAGACATTCCTAAGAGTTTAGAAAGACTTCCTAAATTTTTATTTGATTAAATAGTAAACATACGATTTAGTAAAAATTCAAACATACGATTTAGGAAAACTTTCTTAAATTTGTAAGAATCTTTCTTAAAAATTCAAAACTGTTTCCTAAATTTCAAAATTTAGGAAACACATCTAGATATTTAGGAAATATTCATACAAATTTTAGTAAGATATTCCTAAAAATTTAGGATTTCCTAAATTTGAGTTGTATAAATAGACACAAAAGTTTTATTTATACGTTTTAGGAAAGGATTCATAAATGTGTAGAACAGTTTCCTAAATTTGAGTTGTGTATAAATGAAAACAAAAGTTCTCTTATTTATACATTTTAAGAATGATTTCCTAAATGTGTAGGATGGTTTCCTAAAATTGAGTTGTATAAAAAATGGACACAAATTCTCATTTATATGTTTTAGGAAGACTTTCTTAAGTGTGTAAAATAACTTCCTAAATTTGAGTTCTATAAAAATGAACATTAAAATTTTCATTTATATGTTTTAGGAAGTTTTTCTTAAATGTGTAGGATGACTTCATAAATTTGAGTTGTATAAATAGACACAAAAGTTTCTATTTATATGTTTTAAGAAAGTTTTCCTAAATGTGTAGAACAACTTTGTATAAATGAACACAAAAATTTTCATTTATACGTTTTCGAAAGGCTTTCTTAAATGTGTAGGACGGTTTACTAAATATTTACTTAGTATATTTTTTGCTGGTGGAATCCATAATAACCACTCTCATCGAATATCTTGTTCCAATAACACAACCATGACCAAAACCAAAAAATAATCGTGTTTAGGATGACTGCATAAAAATATAGAAATGTCTTTCCTAAAACATATGGAAAGCTTCCTAGAACGAGATGTGTCACAACTTTTGTTCGAGAGCCCGTTGTAATAAAACGGGAAGTCTTCATAAATCATTAATAAACAATGAATCTTAGAGATGAAGGATCGATGTCGACCAACAAAGGGAATCGATGATATATAAGTCACTACCAAATTTATTTGGAAATTTCATGGATTTACAGCGAAATTATGTTGAGAATGTATAGAAATAAACAAATTCAAAACGTTTTGACACAATGATATAACCATTAATCATAACCCTCCAAGTCAAGTAGCGTTGTCAAGCTCATTCCCACACAACAACAACCTGCTCATTAATTAGCTATCCGAGAGCTTAATTTGGTCATCATTTCATGCTTCCACAACTTTGTTCTTTGTGTCATTTGGTTTGATCGGAGTGCAAGCGATGTTCTTTACTACATAAGAGTAAAGATCAAACTTTGCCTTGAGTTTATTACAACAAACCTTCTATCAACGATGACCATTGAACGTAGTTTGCAATTCGCAAAACTGCAAATCAAATACAAATCATAAACGCAATAGGTTAAAATTTCCTCACAAAGGGCTTATTAAAATTTCCTCACGAAGGGATTGGAGTTTACTGGCTGCAAATTTCCTTCTTAACATCTGGATGACACTCATTTTGTAGTGCAATGTGAGAAACAAGAAACCACTGTGTGTCACAATCGCTATCTCTTTTTCTTCCTTGTCCATAGCCTACAAATCCAAAATCAGCCATCAAACTCTGTTCTGATAAAAGACTAATGTCACTCACATTTTGGTAAAATCAAATCCCCAAAATACTATCAAGAATGGAAACGACATTAGCTCTGTCCAAGTATATTCAAAAGTTCTCGAGAGAAAAATTCAAATCCCAAGAAGATCAGTTTCTGGTAAAATTAACATAAATCATGATTGATGATACCGCACCTTGAAATTCAACAAAGAAGAATCCACTATCGAAGTCCAAAACAATTCCAAAATTGAGATTGATGATATCACACCTTGAAATTCATGAAGTTATCCACATAGCTCTTCCGAAACGAGCCATTGCAATAGAGAGAGCCGAATCGCACGCTCTCGTTCCGGTAGACATGAATCTGTTTCACGAGAATCTTGTTCGTCTCAAACACCGGAGAAGAAGATGATGACGACGGCGATGGCGACGCGGATTCTCTGAGTCGTGCCTGAAATCGATGATGATTGCTGATGATCGGGAGATGGTCGATGATGATTGCTGGGATCGTGAAATTTCCAGATCTTAGATCGGGAAAGAAAGAAGAAAATTTGTGGAATTTTTTTTTTTTTTTTTAATTAATGGCAATAAATTATGGGTAAAATAGTTTTTTACTTCTTTAATAAATGCTATAAAATGGACTTTTGATATAAGTGCGTTTAATCCACCAAAACATTGAATTTAATATTATTTTGATCAATTTTTCAAAAAATAATTAAAACAAATTATTTATCAAAATAAATTTAAATTGAAATGTATTATATCAAATCTAAATTGAAATTTGCTTTTAAATTTAATTAGATTTGATTTAAAAGCAAATTTCAATTTAGATTTACCGATCGGACCGCGTGTGTATTTAATTGGATTTGATATAATACATTTTAATTTAGATTTATTTTCATAAATATTTTGTTTTAATTATTTTTCATTTGAGAATTGAGAATTTTCGTGTTTGTAAAGAAATGCCCGAAAATGTCCGAAAAGTCATAGAGCTTTGTCCGGACTGGACCGGACTTTAGAATATAAACTCAATTCTTTTTCGGGCTGGACTGGGCCGGGTTCAAATATATGCGGACTTTACGAGTGTCGGTCCGAGCCACTTCGATTGACATCCCTAAATAAAATAATCATGATATATTCTTTGGTGATTTGGTTCTTTTGATGGTGTCCGATCTTCCTTGATTAAATATCCAAATTACGTCTAAACCAAGTGAATGATTTCGTTATTTTTTATTCATACTTAATTAATTGGATTTTATTAGGAAACTTCATAAAGGAAAAATCCAAATTTGGAAAATTTTCTACAAGTTTCACAGGTAAGAGTACCTCCAACGAAAGTTTATAGAAGGATTCTTAACAATTAAAATACAGAAAAAAAAAATAAAAAAGCAAGAGAGAGGTTCTTAAAGTTCTTGTTTAAAAAGTCACTTCTTCGTTGGTTAGTTTTTAATTTTAGAATTAAAATTTAATTATATAATTTTATTATATTAAAATATTAATATTTATTTATTTAGATATCCAAAAAAAATTCTAAAAACAATGGAGATGGTCTAGCGCTAGCGATCACATTGCCCCATGCTGACCAGTGGGCACGCGTCTCTAACGTATACGACCAAAACTTTAACCAAATCTTTTTTTTGTTTTGTTATAAAGTAAATCCATAAGAGTTTTAATTAATCATCTTGGATAGTCAGTTACTTGTCTATATATTGCGTATGGTAACATTCATTCACTAATGAAGAAACATTTTCCCTTAATGTTTTCTTATGTTATAATATCTTCCTCTATCGTTGTTTCTTAGCTTTGGAAAAGACTAGAAACTTGATATCTTTCACATCATTACATGTACTCTCTTTCAATGGCTGTGCCTCTTCATAACAAGTACCCTATAAGTCCCATCACCAACAACATCCTAAGAAGTCACCGTCCGTCGCTTCTCCGCCTACGTGTCTCTTGCTCCGTTACTCCCACCACCAACTCCAAGTCTCAGCCTGACCGTGAGAAGCTTGTGGTTGTGAATCCATCACCGCTTATGGGTGCCAACGACCCAACTCTGCAATCGACATGGACCCACCGTGTTTGCCTCTTTTGCCAAATCTATCATTGGAGGGTTTGGTTCTCATCTCTGACTCGAATCAGCTTTAGCCGGTTATGCGGGGTACGTTTTAGCAGATCTAGGTTCTGGTGTGTATCACTGGGCCATCGATAACTACGGTGATGAGTCAACGCCTCTAGTAGGAACCCAAATCGAAGCTGCTCAAGGTCACCACAAATGGCCTTGTACAATCACCAGACGGCAATTTTCGAACAACTCACACGCTCTGGCTCGAGGCACAACCTTGGCAGTTCTCCCACTTGTCCCTGCATGTAAGGACCCTGTGGTTCATGGCTTCGTGAGCACGTTTGCATTTTGTGTATTGTTTTGCCAGCAGTTTCATGCTTGGGCTCATGGAAGCAAGAGCAAGCTTCCACCTCTCGTGGTGGCGTTGCAGGACATGGGGATTCTCCTTTCACGGACACAGCACGTGCATCATCACCGACCACCGTATAACAGTTACTGCATAGTGAGTGGGGCGTGGAACAAGGTTTTGGATGAAAGGAGGTTCTTTGAGGCATTGGAAAAGGTGTTGTATTTCCAGTTCGGGGTGAGACCAAGGTCATGGAGCGACCCAAACTCCCAATGGACAGAAGAAACCGACATGATCTCCAACAACCTAGCATAATTAAATCAACTTCAAGAAACAAATAAATTCTTAATACACTTTCTTGAATACATAAATTAGCATCTTAAACTCTCTGTTTCCTGTTGATAAAAAAAAAAAAAACTCTCTTTTCCATCTTTTGTTTTATTATATCTCAGGCTGTAATAATGTTCGTGCATATTGTGTCACTTAAAAAAAAAACGAATTTTTTTTTTTTTTTTCATGTAAGCTGTCGAATTTCAGATTAGTTTCTCCATGAGGAAAGTCTTTTCCCACACAAGCTTAATGGGACATAGTATTTTTTGCTGTAAAAGATGCATAAATCAATCTTTGCAAGGTGCATGGGTGTCTGTTAACGTTTATAGCCAAAAAAAAAAAAAAAAAAAAAAATTCTTGATACATGCACAAGAAAGCAGATTTACAACAACTTAAAAAACATAAATCAGCATCTTAAAACTCTATTTTCCATCTTTTGCGTTATTTTATATTCCACGTAGTAAATTGCCTTGTTAAAATTGTACGAAGTTACGAACACAAGTTCTACTTTCTCCTATGTATGTATGTTTTCGGATTTTGGATTGGCTTTCCATGAGGAAAGTCTCTCTTCCCACAAATTGGGTGTTTTGGCGCTCACATGCAATAAAAATAAAAATAATAATTAAACCAACCAATGAAACATCCCCTAACTCATTGATCGGATCAAAAAGCAAATCTGCAAACTCGTATCTAAATAAAACAAGAATGGAGTTTACTTTATTTACAGAAAAGGTTTTTATCTATTTTTACACTAGGTCAAAACCCCACTTTTTTGTTTGTCTTCTAGTCTGGTGATTTTCAAACTGTTACGAAAGTTTATTGGCGAAAGTTTGGTAAAAGTTTTATATAAATAATATTATGTGTGGAGTCCACTGTCACTATGCAACGCACAGTAACTTAAAAACACACTTTCGATCAATAACATCTCTCTATTCTCTTCTTTCTGATATCAGTGTGCCACTATCCCACCGGGTATAATATTTTTGTCTTTATTAATATTTATCTTTACGATAAATTATATTACTTTTTATAACACGTTATCAGCACGATCACTCTTCACTATAGCTAAATATATATTCATAATATATACCCTACTATAGCGGACGTTATGCCGCATCTATAATAATTTATTATTTTGTAGTGGTTGTTTAAACACACCACTATTCATTTAATATTATAATGGGCGGTTTGTCGCCTCGTTTATTTATTATGCTTATATGGATGACTCTGTCACCATATATTCATTTACTCGTTTATTTTATTTACTGTTTAAATGTGGATGATTCTATCACCACAATATTACCGTTAATTTTTTTTTGTTATGGTTATTATATAAGGAGGCTCGGCCGTCTGTATATAAACCTTGTACCTAAAATTTGGTAAATTATATTTTTGTTATGGTTATTATATAAGGAGGCTCGGCCGCCTGTATATAAACCTTGTACCTAAAATTTGGTAAATTATTTTTTTGTTATGGTTATTATATAAGGAGGCTCGGCCGCCTGTATATAAACCTTGTACCTAAAATTTGGTAAATTATTTTTTTGTTATGGTTATTATATAAGGAGGCTCGGCCGCCTGTATATAAACCTTGTACCTAAAATTTGGTAAATTTTTTTTTTGTTATGGTTATTATATAAGGAGGCTCGGCCGCCTGTATATAAACCTTGTACCTAAAATTTGGTAAATTATATTTTTGTTATGGTTATTATATAAGGAGGCTCGGCCGCCTGTATATAAACCTTGTACCTAAAATTTGGTAAATTATTTTTTTGTTATGGTTATTATATAAGGAGGCTCGGCCGCCTGTATATAAACCTTGTACCTGAAATTTGGTAAATTATACTGATTAATTATTAAAATTTCCAGATCGATTTTCTTTGATTCCAACGGTCACAAAGAAAAAATTTCAAAATTCTTCTCCTTTTCTAACGGCTATGAACAGTATTTTCAATCTATAAATATACTTATCTTTCACTCATTTTTCTTCACACAAACATTTCATCTCCTCTCAAATCTTTCTCAAATATTTTTTCTTAGATTTCTTTTGTAAGAAAAATGTTTCGAAAAATAATTAGCTTGTTATTGATTTTAAGTTCAATTGTAATTTTTGCTTCTATTTATGGTCTCTTCGTGGGAGTAGTTAGTCCCGAAGAGTTTACCCCAACTGTTGTGCTAGTTTCCTATGCACTATTTTTTCTTGTAATTGCTTTTGTTATTCATGTAAACGGTTTCTAATAAAATTACTAATAATATTTTTATGATTTTATTTTTAGAAATCAAAAATGGCAAGCGTTGAAAATCTTAAGATCCCAGCTCTCAAAATTACTGGAGCGAACTACATAGCATGGACCACCGATGTGGAACTCCATCTAGAGTCGAAAAAATTATCCGACACAATAAAAGAAGGAAACAACTCTCCTGCCGAAGATAAGGCAAAATCGATAATTTTCTTAAGAAAACATCTAGATGAGAACGTGACGCATGATTATGCGGGCATAAAAGACCCAGCAGAGCTGTGGCAAGCTCTAAAGGAAAGGTTTGACAACCAGAGGGAAATAACTCTCCCTCATGCCTTAGAGGAGTGGAAAAACCTGAGATTTCAGGATTTTGAGAAAGTGGATGAATATAATTCCGCTATTTTGAGAATAGTCTCACAGTTGAAATTTTGTGGTAAGCCTGTCTCCGAAGCAGAGATGCTCGAGAAGACTTACCTCACTTTTCATAAAGAACACCGTATCCTGCAAGAACTTTATAGAAGTCGCGGATACAAAAGGTTCTCTGAGCTAATTGTGACTCTCATATTAGCGGAAAAGAATTGTGAACTTCTCATAAAAAACCACAACTCTCGACCTACGGGAACCAGAGCATTCCCTGAAGTGAATGCCGCAAATGTAAGGGATCCCGAGAGAAAAAGTCAAACCTATCAGGGTCGTGGTCGTCGATTCAATCGCGGACGAGGTAGAACTTACAACCCACAAGGGAGGAACTCATACAAATGGGTTCGACCTGAACATATTTCAAAGGGGAAAGAAACCCAAGTGAATACCACCCAGATGCGTGAGTATATATGTTACAGATGTGGGTCCAAAGGACATTGGTTCAAGGCATGCCGAACCCCACCACATCTTTGTAAGTTGTACCAAGAGTCGATTAAAGGAAAAGAGAAGGAAGTGAACCTCATGGAACACTTTGAGGGTACATCGTACCTCGACTCCCTCGACTTTGCAAATGATTTCGACGAGACCGCTCTTGCGGATAACTGAAATGCTTGTAGTAAGACTACTGAATAGTCTCGAGTAATGCCATGTATAATTATTACTTTTCAGTTTTTAAAATGAATAAATGTTGTTTTTAAACATTCTAATGTATAATTATTGTATGTTTTGTTTTCTATGAATGAAATTTTCATTTTCTTGATTGATGTTTATGTTGATTACAGAAATGGACCACAATACGAATGGAACGATATCTAAGGAAAATATTCGAGAAATTTGTATACCAGATAGTGGAACAACGCACACTATTCTGAGACACAAGAGATTTTTCTCTGTATTAAAACCAACAAAAATGATTGTTGACACAATATCGGGTCCTACAGACTTGATTGAGGGAACAGGCAAAGCCAACTTTATGTTGCCTAATGGAACAATATTTTCCATAAATAACGCCTTGTATTCTCCAAATTCTAAAAGGAATTTGTTGAGTTTCAAAGACATATACCTTCAAGGATATGAAACTCAGTCTGCAACTGAGGATGAAAAGAAGTATATGTACATAACTTCTGATAAATTGGGAAAAAGGGTTATATTGGAAAAGTTCCCAGAACTCCCTTCTGGTTTGCATCATACTTACATAGATGCAATAGAATCGCATCTTGTGATGAAACGAAATCCTGAGGATTTAATAGTATGGCATGATCGCCTCGGTCACCCAGGCACCACAATGATGCGTAAAATCATAGAGAGCTCACATGGTCATTCGATGAAAATCCATGAGATTTATCAGAGAAGTAAAATGACATGTGCTGCATGCTCTCTAGGAAAATTGATCATAATGCCATCGCCAACCAAAATCAATAATGAATCACCAAAATTCCTTGAACGAATTCAAGGGGATATTTGTGGACCAATACATCCACCATGTGGACCATTCCACTATTTTATGGTAATAATTGACGCATCCAGCAGATGGTCACATGTTTGTCTATTGTCATCTCGAAATATGGCATTTGCGAGATTCTTAACTCAAATAATCAAACTAAAGGCTCAGTTTTCTGATTATCCCATTAAAAGAGTTAGACTAGACAACGCTGGTGAATTCACATCCCAAGCATTCAATGATTATTGCATGGTAATGGGAATCGAAGTTGAACATTCTGTGGCACATGTTCATACACAAAATGGTTTGGCTGAATCATTAATTAAGCGTCTGCAACTGATTGCAAGACCATTGATCATGAGATCAAAACTTCCAACCTCTGTATGGGGACATGCTATTTTGCATGCAGAAGCACTCATTCGGATAAGACCAAGTGCGTACCATAAGTATTCCCCACTACAGTTAGCATTTGGTCGAGAACCAAATATTTCCCATCTAAGAATTTTTGGTTGTGCGGTTTATGTGCCTGTAGCACCACCACAACGTACAAAGATGGGGCCACAAAGAAGGTTGGGAATATATATTGGATGTGATTCTCCATCAATTATACGATACCTAGAACCACAGACTGGTGACGTCTTTACGGCACGTTTTGCCGATTCTCATTTTGATGAGAAAGTATTCCCGGTTCTAGGGGGAGAAAACAAACAAGTAGAAAAGGATATCAAATGGAATGTGCCAACCTTGTTGCACCTTGATCCTCCTACTAAACAGTCGGAACTAGAAGTTCAACGAATCATGCATCTACAGAGTATAGCAAATCAGCTACCTGATGCATTTGCAGATACTAAAACAGTAACTAAATCACATATACCAGCTGCAAATGCCCCTGCTCGTATTGAAATACCACGAGAAAGTGAAAGAGCAGATGATACACATGAGTCAAGAACACGTTTAAAGCGTGGTAGACCTGTTGGTTCTAAGGATAAAAATCCTAGAAAACGAAAGGAAGCTGAAAAGCATGATATTCCCAAAATAGCAGAAAGTATTTTGGAAGAAGCAAATCATGAGACTAATGATAATATAGAGCATCATGAACCTGAAGGAAATCATGAAATTTCCATCAACTACATCCATAATGGAAAGATATGGAATCGAAATGAAATGGATGATGTTGATGACGTTTTCTCATACTTAGTGTCTAAAGAAATAGACGATGAAAACGAAGATCCAGAACCAAGGTCTGTATATGAATGCCAAATGAGGCAAGACTGGTTAAAATGGAAAGATGCTATACAAGTCGAACTTGATTCTCTTAATAAACGAGATGTATTCGGGCCTATTATACTCACACCTAAAGATGTGAGACCAGTCGGATACAAATGGGTTTTCGTTAGAAAACGAAATGAGAAAAATGAAATTATGAGATACAAATCTCGCCTCGTGGCTCAAGGTTTTTCTCAAAGACCCGGGATTGATTACGAGGAAACGTATTCTCCTGTTATGGATGCAATCACGTTTAGATTCTTAATGAGTCTAGCGGCTGACGAGAATCTAGAGATGCGTCTCATGGATGTCGTTACAGCATATCTATATGGATCATTAGATACTGATATCTATATGAGAATTCCCGATGGGTTTAAAATGCCAGAAGCATTGAAATCTAAACCCAAAGAATTATGTGCAATAAAGTTGCAGAGATCATTATATGGGCTAAAGCAATCTGGACGTATGTGGTACAATCGTCTCAGTGAGCATTTAACAAAAGAAGGATATGTGAATAATCCTATATGCCCATGTGTTTTCATCAAGAAAACAACATCCGGATTTGTAATTATCGCGGTATATGTTGATGATCTAAACATTATCGGAACTCAAGGGGAGATACAAAAAGCATCCGAATATTTAAAAGGAGAATTTGAGATGAAAGATCTCGGACAGACAAAGTATTGTCTTGGCTTACAAATTGAGCATTCTCAAAATGGTATATTTGTGCATCAATCCACATATACCAAAAGAGTGTTAAAACGCTTTAATATGGATAAGGCAACTCCTCTAAGTACCCCTATGGTCGTTAGATCACTTAAGGTTGAGAATGACCCATTCCGACCACATGAGGAAAATGAAGAGATACTTGGTCCTGAAGTACCATATCTAAGTGCAATTGGAGCCCTTATGTATTTGGCAAATTGTACAAGACCTGATATATCATTTGCTGTTAATCTTTTGGCAAGATTCAGCTCGTCCCCTACAAAAAGGCATTGGAATGGGATTAAACATGTCTTTCGTTATCTTCAAGGGACTATTGATCTAGGTTTGTTTTATCATAAACATTCAAAAAGTCAAATGATCGGTTTTGCAGATGCAGGATATTTATCGGATCCACATATAGCCCGATCACAAACAGGGTATGTGTTCACAATCGGAGGCACTGCAATATCTTGGCGTTCCCAGAAGCAGACGCTTGTGGCCACTTCTTCAAATCATGCTGAAATCATCGCACTCCATGAAGCAAGTAGAGAATGTGTGTGGCTAAGATCAATTAGTCACCACATCCTATCAAGCAGTGGAATTCGCGTAGATACAGAGCCAACTATATTATATGAAGACAACGCTGCATGTGTTGCTCAGACAAAAGAAGGATATATCAAAAGTGATAGAACCAAACATATCCCTCCGAAGTTCTTCTCATACACTCAAGAACTCGAGAAGAATAAAGAAATTGAAGTGAGATATGTCCAATCATGTGAAAATGCAGCGGATCTCTTCACAAAATCATTACCCACCACTATGTTCAAAAAACATATTCATAACATTGGAATGCGTCATCAAAGAGATTTATAAGATGACATCCTGGTCATTCGAGGGGGAGCTTGCGTGGTTGTACTCTTTTTACCTTCCTATGGTGTTTCCCACCGGGTTTTCCTGGGAAAGTTTTTAACGAGGCAACAAAGACATAACGCAAATAGTGACACTGGTCTCCAAGGGGGAGTGTTACGAAAGTCTACAATTAAACGAAAGTTTGGTAAAAGTTTTATATAAATAATATTATGTGTGGAGCCCACCGTCACTATGCAACGCACAGTAACTTAAAAATTTCTCTATATAAACGAACGAATTCGTTCGATTGTAAACACACCTTCAATCAATAACATCTCTCACTTCTCTTCCTTCTGATATCAGTGTCCCACTATCCCACCGAGTATAATATTTTTATCTTTATTAATATTTATCTTTACGATAAATTATATTATTTTTTATAACACAAACCACTTTTTCCCATATCATTTTGGGATTGCGAACCTAATTATCTTAACCATTTTGATTTAATTCGAACTTTTGACCTCTTATGATATCAACAACTAATCACATTTCGTTCTAAAGAATTATGTACAAGATCTTTAGGTAAAGCTTATAACAATGGTATTGGGTCATTTGAAATATTTACTTTAGTTTTTACATGAGAATTCGCCATGTGGACTTAGGCTGAAGACCAAGTTACATCATTACAGAAGTTTTTAGTAAGAATAACTCGGCTTTCTATCAGTCGCCTCGAGATTGTTAATCTATCTTTTGGTTTCAGATTTATCAGATCATCAAAAAAATCAAATGAATGAATCCGTGTTTATAAATATGATCAAAATTTTGAAAGATTTGAAAGGTTTTATCATTTAATATTTATGTTTAACTAAATTAGGTCCCGCATATATGCCGAATTTATTATAAGATATTTGATAATCCGTGAAAAATTATAAAAAATGGAAAACAATATTAGATCACCCGTGAAAACACCGATACAAAATCCACATAATTAGAGAAGCCTAACATTAACAATTGTTTATTTATTGTAATTCTCTAATTTTTTATATTATTTATTTCCAATTAAATTTTGTCACATGTTTCAAAATATTTAGTTTTTTCCTATTCCTATTTTAATTATGTCTACTTTTTATTAGTTATTCATATATATTTTTAAAAACTTTGATTAATTAATTCTCATATTTTAGTTGAATTATATTTTTTCTTTTTTTGTTCTTTAATAATATTTGATTTTCCTTTTTTTGGAATTGACATAAATTAATTTTTTTAACTGGTAAAAAAATTACACGGGTCAAAATTTTATCGATTGTCTATTTTCTATTTTTTTATTTTTATTTAATAATTTTACCTTTTTGGATTTTGAATCAGTTATAAAATTTTCTGAATTTTTTATTTTTCCTTTTTTATTAACTTCTGCCTTTAGGATCATTTTAAAATTTATAAGTTATATTTTTGTTTAGTAACTTTACATTTTAGGACTCGCGTATTGTTTAGTAATTTCTAGGTTATCTCTTTGTATACTCATTTAATCTATGTTTATCTATTTATTAACTTTAGCTTTTAGGATCAATTTACATTTTCTATTTTTCCTTTTTGTTTAGTAATTTTACCTTTTAGGATTAGGAATCAATTATAAATTTAGTAAAAAAAAATTTGGAAGTTTTTTCAACACATGTTAGAATCTGATCAATTTACTTGACAAGTGTCGTGATCATGCGAGTTAGCAACTTTGAAATATTCTGCTTTATATAATAAAATATCTAGATAAGTACATGCATATATGCATGTTTGTAATTTAATATTTTGTAACTCGTGAAAAAAAATTAAAAACGAAAAAATAGAAAATAAAATTAGATCATCCGTGAAAATACATAATACATAAATTTAGAAACAAAGTTTCCGATGAAATAAATATATACATTGAAGGAAAAATTTGGTGAAACATATGCAGTAAATAGTTTTGGATACGATCGATTATTTGACTTTTAATTTTTTTTGGTGTGTAATTGACACCCAGCTAAAATTGTAATCTCTTAATTCTTAGTTTCTAAAAGTTACCAACTAACACCCAACATTTCAAAAGGTAATACGCTAGTGATCACAATAGCCCCACGCATCTCTGGCGTACACCACAACACAACTTGAGCCGTAATCTCTTCCTCTATCGTTGGTCTAAGCATCGAAGAAACTAGAAAGTTTGTTATCTTTCACCTGTAATCTCTTTCAATGGCTGTATCACTTCAAACCAAGTACCCTCTAAGACCCATCACCAACATTCCAAAAAGCCACCGTCCGTCGCTTCTCCGTGTTCGTGTCACGTGCTCTGCTACTACCACCACCAAGCCTCAGCCTAACCTTGAGAAGCTTGTGGTTGAGAAACGCTTTGTGAATCCTCCTCTGTCCAACGACCCAACTCTTCAATCGACATGGACCCACCGCTTATGGGTTGCAGCTGGCTGCACCACCGTGTTTGCCTCTTTAGCTAAATCCATCATTGGAGGGATTGGTTCCCATCTCTGGCTCCAACCAGTTTTAGCCGGTTATGTAGGGTATGTCTTAGCTGATCTCGGCTCTGGTGTGTACCACTGGGCCATCGATAACTACGGCGATGAGTCAACGCCTGTAGTAGGAACCCAAATCGAAGCGTTTCAGGGTCACCACAAGTGGCCTTGGACAATCACCAGACGGCAATTTGCCAACAATCTACACGCTCTGGCTCGGGTCATAACCTTCACAGTTCTCCCACTAGACCTTGCGTTTAATGACCCTGTGGTTCATGGCTTTGTGAGCACATTTGCATTTTGCATAATGTTTAGCCAGCAATTCCATGCTTGGGCCCATGGAACCAAGAGCAAGCTTCCATCTCTCGTGGTGGCGTTGCAGGACATGGGGCTGCTTGTTTCACGGAGGCAGCACGCCGAACATCACCGAGCACCGTATAACAACAATTACTGCATAGTGAGTGGTGCATGGAACAAGGTTTTGGATGAAAGTAAGGTCTTTGAGGCATTGGAGATGGTGTTGTATTTCCAGCTCGCGGTGAGACCAAGGTCTTGGAACGAGCCAAACTCCGACTGGACGGAAGAAACCGAGATCTCCAACAACCAAGCATAATCAATCTCTACCAGGTGGATCTATGGGGTGTTTGTGAAACAATTATTTTATACATGTACAAGAAAATTTATGAAATATACTAATAAGAATTTTTTTTCATACTTTACATTACATGCAATAAAGAGTGAGTGTATAAAACAAAAAACAAAAAACAAAAGAGAACTTGTAGCAGTTTAAGTATCAGATCCAACGAATGAGTAAACAGAAGAAACACAGGGGAACCAGTACTGACATTTTCCGTCTTTATTGCCATTGTCGATCATTGCTAGGCCCTCCTGAAAATAAGTTTTAAAATTACAAAGTTTCAGGACCCACATAGGTTGCATTGGATTTACCATATGTACTGAATCACATAAATCAACTGGGGGAAATGAATAACAAATGCATACTTCTAACAAAGTTTCGAGAGCATCTATGACCCGACCAGATGTCCACGAGAGCCGTCTTTGTACCTCTTCCACAGTCACAAAGCCTTGACCCTGTGGGCAAAGCAACATAATTCGATCTCAAGTTAGTTCAGTTAAAACTTCTAAGATAATGCAAAACATGTGAAAGTTGTTATCTTTTGTTATATATATGATTATAACCTGAGCCAACTCCAAGATTTGGTTATGGTCTTTGTTCAGCTCAGTGGGGACTGAACGGACAAGCTTTTTCTTGCCAATGGTGATAACCTCAAATCCACTACCCAATACCTAAGGAAAAAATCCCAAGATACCAGCAAGAACAGTTAAAATTTTCCTTTTTGTTGAAAATCTGAAAAGAAAAACACAAGTCAAATACCTTTAGCTTGCTAATAGCTCGTAGACAATCATCTTCGGTCACAGCTTCACGGTCTTTTTTCCTTCTCTGACGAAGATGGTTACAGAGCTCTTGCAAGCTGATCAAACCTCCATTGAGTGACCTTGTCAGCATGCAAACTTCAATAATCTGAACTCCTGTTTGATCAATTTACTACTACTTTTCAGAGATATGCTATCCAACGTTCTCATATCAAGAAGGCGTGTGCGATTCCAAGTAAGAAAAAGACCTACATATATTCCAGTGTTTATGTTCCCTTATCCAAACATGGACTTAAGAATCATAGCTAACAATATAAGCATTTCTTCTCCGGCACTAGAAGAGAACATGTCAGAAAAGAGACCAAACATACCAAGTTCATAGTAGAAGTCACCAATTCCCAGGAGCTCAGCCCAGAAGCCCTTGTTTGAAGCTAGTGGATCCACACCAACTTTAGCACACATTTCATGGAATTGAGCCCTGAAGGCTGGATTTTTACGAATATCATTCTGCAACCAAAGGCAAATATGCCTCTTTTTCAGTGAAATTAACCACACTAATCCATATCCGACAGATCATATTATTTAATAGGCAATCAAGAGAGGATGATGTAACAGCAAACCCACCAAAGGAACAATTTATAAATTTTAACAAAATTGGACCTTGTGTTTACGAGCGAACTCTTCAAGCTGGGATTTGAACGTGGCGAGCTGCTCTTTCATCATATCAGTCCGTAACTTGGCCACATTTTCTCCTAATAACCGGTACTGATCCTGATTTTGATGGATAAAGTTATAGCGAAAATTCAACAAATGTGTGACAAAGGCACAGACGAGACATTGGAAACAAATAGATTCGACGAATGAGAATATCAAATCTGGTTTAGAAGCAAAACCCGAGCAGCCGCGGCCGTTTGTAATCCTCCGATTCCTGGTCGTCGTCGCATCTTTCAATGTTTTTTGATCGGTTGGGAGTATTGATTGAATATACAGCTTCGTGGAGAAGACGAGATATTTTGTATATATTTATAATTTAGTTTCTTAGAGTCTCAACAAATCAGAGTGGCGCAGCGGAAGCGTGGTGGGCCCATAACCCACAGGTCCCAGGATCGAAACCTGGCTCTGATAGCTTCTCATTTTTTTCATTATCTCAATTTCCACCAACAAAATCATCTTATAAAACGACATATAAAGTATATGCTGAAATAGAGAGAACATATGTATCTCAGAGATTATGTTCATATATGTCACAACGGCGAAGAAAGTTGATTTAGTATCGGAGCCCTTTTAGGCTAACAGTTTTACATCCACAGCAATATTTTGATCGATTCAAGTCACCTTATACGATTTATCTAAAAGAAAAACAAAAATAATTTAGAAGTCGACATCATGTGTGTACGAAAATTATGAACAACGGTACTAAAGCCAAGCTCTGTTCCAACATTATTGTATCTTACAGACATACGACATCCTTAAGAAAACTCTTAATGGAAGGAACAAACGAGAAAAAAAAATCTCTCTCAAGCTCATGATTACTTGTCGAATTGTTGGAGGTCGATTTCCCAAACTGATGCCAACTGCATCACGAGCTGTTCCGGCGCGGGACCTTCCCAGTCTTCAGGTGGATCCATTGTGGAACATGCGTCTTGTAAGTTGAACAAGATCTCGGTCTTCAGTTCCATTGGAATTCCAAATGTATCTGCACCGTCTTGTAAAACCAAATCCAGCAGCTGGATTTGGCAAAAGAGAGAGAGAGAGAGAGAGAAGGGTTAAGACCATATATCGATATGATTCTTGGAAACAGTGTCCTGTAAAAGATGTACCTGTTGAATCCAAGATAAGCAGATGTCGTAGAGATTGTGATCCAACAGGAACTGAGCGATGAAATTAAGAGCTTCGTTTGCAATCTCATTTGACATCTGGTCAATAGAAGGTCCTGTCCTGTCCATCAGCTTGATGATCAAGTGCTGGTCACTGGCGCAAAGGACTTCTGCGTAAGCAGAGTCAATGTCACCAACACGAAGTGAGTGCATTGCATTACTCCATGAACTCCATATCGGGTCACGTTCCTGCCCTTCGTTTTCTTCATCTCCCATGGCTTCAGCTTCAGGGACAGCAGCCACTCGGGTTGGTCGAGTGACTGCACCATCCTCACCGGCTACTCTAATAGCTTCAAGTGTAGCTTCATCCTTTGATGCTTGCCACACACTTCTTGCTGAAGGACCTTCACCAAATCTAATAGTTCCAGCTGCTTTATTATCCCAACCTCTCCTGCTATTCCCCATGTGCTCATTCTCATGTTGTTCTGACCGGGGTGATCTTCTTGGCCCGGCTTGTCCGTTTCTGGAAGCAGCATGTGGAGGCATGAACCAGTCATCCGCCATGTCAGAACTCCACATCCTGCCCCTCATAGCTCCTTCAGGTTGTGAGCCTCTGTCTCCTGGAGCTCGGCCGTTATACTTTCCAGTAGAATAGTTTGCAAAGCTATTATATTTGCCAAATCCAACTGTGAGATTACTCCTACGACCTGATGATATAGAAAGATCTCTTGCCATGTCTTCAACAATCCTCTCTAAACCCCTTACCCTGCCCTCTAAAGTCACCATGCTGTCATGTGAGCCACCAATAAACTCCTGGAGCATGTTCATAAGATTAGTCTGTTGTCTCTCTAGCTGCAATAATTGCCTCTGGATGGCTGACCAATTTCCTCTATTACTTGAGAAGGATCCTTCAGAATGGTTATCAGTATTGGAGATAGCAGCGTGATTTCCGGGTGTCTCTTTTCCGTTTACAACACCAGCCTTATCATCACCAGATGTCCCTGCCTGTAAATTGTTCCCATCAAACCTACTTTTTACCTGTTTATCACTCGCCGACTCTAAGTTGTGGAACTTGGAATCTGGAAACCCATGATCACCTGCTTGGATGTTCTTGGAGCGATTTGAAGATTTGAGATCATCGAGTCCTGATTCTTCCTCATCGTTGTTTTTACATCTACGAGGGACTACTACTTCGACGGATTGCCGTCTCTCTAGTCTCTGGAAAAATTCAGGATTAATCTCATTGTCACTTAAGGCAGGTGCTTTCTTCTTCAACATTACTACTGCTTTTTCAGGAAGACCATCTTTTCCTTTAGAAGCAGAGTCTGGTGAGAGTGTGGAACCATCGGATGCCTCCCTTTTCATTAGATCAGCTAGATTAGACCTTTTCTCCCCGTTCTTCTCTGATCCAAGCTGCTCACCAGATGAACTCTTTGAGTCATCTGGAGCACCATCTACACATTTTCCAGAAATCTTTTTCCATAACTGCAGCGCCTCTGTCACACTTTCCCTGACAGGTTTAATCTGTCCAAGAAAATATCATCATTAAACTGTTTTGAGAAGATCACTACATAACCTAGCTAAAAGATTTTCGATAAATGTATAGCTCGCCCTCTAAGTTTATATGGGGCATTTCACGAAAGGTTCACCCGATACAACGGTCACTAGTAAGCAAAGTGATAGATGACTGAAAAGTCCGTGAGATATGCAGATTATAGTAAACATTACAAGAAAGGGCTCTGTGAGAAATTCAAGCTACTTGCTTGTGCGTTTCAAACTTTCAATTGCATAGCAAATGACGAGAAAGACCCGCTAGCACCATCAACAACCAATTGATATGTCTGAGCTGCTGATGACATATGATATTTCACAAGGAAATGATGAGCTTATGATGTTTCAAACACGGTAATACTGGAATTGGCTTTGTTCTTAATTAAACTTCAAATTACTTAAAGAAAGAGAACGTAGCTACCTTGTCAAACCGACAGGTCTCAAGCACGGCGAGAGTGGAATCTGTTCTGTCCTTAATCAAACTGCTTGAATGTGATGCCAATGCAGTCAAGGTCTCAGCCGCAGCCTTTCGTGTTACCCAATCTGTACTTCCAAGGCAATCATGAATACTTTCTAGCAATGACTCCAAGCTCTGAGGCGCAATGGCTCCCACCTGAACCAGAGTTATTGTTCTTTACTTCTCTTTTTCAAAAACAAATTTAATCATTGAACCTACTGGCATTAAATTACCCGAAGTAAAGAGAGAGAGATTCTTAAACCCCAAATTTCAACGGATCTAGTTAAACCAAAACAAAACAATAAACTGCAGCAACATCAAGAAGAAGAACTGTCGGATTAAGACTAAACCTCAAGCAGTGAGGTCAGGTGATGGAATGGATATATATCCTTATTTAATCCAGAGAGCATCTTTTTAAGAAAACCGCAACACACGATTGAGCCCCCCAATATCAAGATACTGACCTATTGACTAAAGCTTCCAACATGTTGACTAATGCATTTTTTCTCAAGACTGGCATTAAGTTCAAAAATCAACCTATTCGTCCATTCACCACAGCAAGCATGGAGCGCATTGACAAAGAGACTAAGGGTTCCGCGCAAACCTGAGATAGACTTGAAACAACGGGCAAAAGGGAAGCCTTAGCCAAGAAACTGGAATTGCTCAACAGCTTGCAGATTCTAGGGCAAAGCTTTTGGAAAGAAGAAATAGGAGGACTAGCCGCTGATTCCACCATCCTAGCCATACACATTGCCGCTCCAGATTGTACCACTTTGTTCTGCTCTCCCATTGCCTCGAACAATGGCTTAACGAACAGACCCACCGCCGATGAGGCTGCACCGGTATTGTTCCCTTCTTCTTTTCCCTTGAGATAAATCCCAGACAAAGCACCAATCGTATCCCGGCAAGCATCCCTAACTCCGGAATCGGAATCCTTCAACCGTTTGACAATCTGAGCGATGATTCTAGTGAGATGCCCAGCCGTGGAATCGGAATGTAAGCTACAAACGTACGAGAGGAGGTGGAGGCACTCCTTTTTCACGGCGGGTTTGGGATCGGAGCAGGAATCGTAGAGACAGTTGAGAAACATGGGTAGGGTTTCGGGAGAGATAGACTGAATAGTTTTCTCGAGATCTTCAACGGCGATCTGGTATGTGTCCCGATCGGCGAGCTTAGAGATAGAGGTGAGGATCTTCTGCTTCAGCTCCACCATGGCTTGGAAAGAAGTGAGGGAGCCGGAATTGGAGGATGACCTAGTTGCCACGCCCGACGACCTTGCTGGTTTAGTCGGCTTCGCCGCCGAACCGGACGTGGTAGGTGTGCTCATTACGGAATCGCCGAGGAGGGAAGTGCTGAATCGTAGAAGAAGAGAGACGATTTGAAGAAGAAAGACGAGATCTGTCACTGGAAAGTGTAACGGTTAAGACTGGAAATCAGCAATGAGTCGCTCATTTTATCAATATTAATTTTTTTTGTTTTTTTTTTTCAAATTTTAAGATAAATAAATAATTTTGAATATATTTTCAGTGCCCGATTTTTTCTTTTGTCGCGGAAAAGGATCAATAGCTCAAATGCACCATTTAAAAAAAAAAATTCCCAAATGCCATATTTTTTTGTATTTTTAATAAATATTTATATTTAAATCAAAATTGAATGAAAAACCAAAAAACTCAAATGAAAAATCGAGAATTACAATCCAATCAGTTGGATCCGACTCAAAATCCATCCATACCCAACAATCCGACCCAAACCCACCATAAATCAGTTTATTAAAATTTGAAAATCAAATAAAAAAAAAAAAATTTATCTCCCACTTCCCCATGCTCCGCGAGACCATCGCTCTCCCCTCCCCTAACTCAAACTTCTGATCGATTACGACAACCAAATCCGACAAGAGCGAGGCCGATTTCGTTGATTCCTCGCCGTTCTGGTCTTCGATTTCGTCGATTCCTCGCCGGGAGAACTCCGAAATCCGGTGTCTCGCTTTCTCTATCCACGCGAATCTTCATATCAAAACCGTAAGTTTCCTCTTCCCTTCATTCTTCCTCTCGAGCCTTGTTTTTGTTACTTAGACTTGTCAATAGGTCACAGAATCAAATGGTAGTTCCGATTCCTTAGTTTTCGATGCCTAACTTCCTTTCGGTTTTGATATGAAATTGTTCTCGAATTAGTTTGAATTCTTCACAAATGGTATGTGGACGTGTTGTCTAACTTAGTTCGGAATTGGTTGTTTTAGGAATGGCTCGTGAAATCGATCTGAAACTGACGGTTAATGAAGTAGAAGAAGTGAGTAAAGAGCAATCAGTTGAAGAAAACGTGGATGGAGGGAGAGTAGAGGAAGAAAAGAGGGATGAAAGGGAAGAAACAGTTGCTGAAGAGGAAGAAAACGTTGCTGAAAACGCTGAAGAAAACATTGCTGCCGCAGGGGGAGACAATGTTGTGGAGGAAGAGGGAAAATAGGAAGAAAATGGTGGAGAAGAGGAAGACAAAGAGGAAGAAAACCGTGTAGAAGAAGAGGAAAAAGAAGAAGAGGAAGAAAGAGTTGCAAACATTGAAGAAGGGGAAGAAGGGGATAGTGAGGAAGAGGATAGAAACAGACCAACAACGTCTATGTCTTCATTGCAGGTATGTAAATTAGATTGAGAATGTTGTGAGTTAGAAGAAGTAGTTAGGAAATTAGGTGTGAAACTTGGGGTAACTGGAATAACTTAGGTTTGAATATGTGATGTAGGGACAACTCGGGCAAACTGGGACAACTTAGGTGTGAAATTGTGATGTAGGTACAACTTGGGGTAACTGGTACAACTTAGGTTTGAAACTGTGATGTAGGTACAACTCAGGGTAACTAGAACAACTTAGGTCTGAAACTGTGGTGTATGTACAACTCGGGGTAACTGGAACAACTTAGGTCTGAAACTGTGGTGTAGGTACAACTCGGGGTAACTGGAACAACTTAGGTCTGAAACTGTGGTGTAGGTACAACTCGGGTAACTGGAACAACTTAGGTCTAAAACGGTGGTGTAGGTACAACTCGGGGTAACTGGAACAACTTAGTACAACTCTGGATAACTGATAATCATAAGTTTGTTTTTTTTGAATTTGCAGGACTACAATAGTGTTGGTGATGATGATGATGATGATGATGATGAGAGCCAACCACAGCCGCCGGAGAAGATGTTTTTTGGTCCAAGCGAGTACTCCAAGTCTTGCAAGGTCGGAAGTAGGTGTAAACTGAAATCGACAGTGGAGTACATTGAGCATGGTCTTGATGACGAAATGGAATGGTTTCAAAATCATTCTCAATTCAGGCATCTGTTCCACATGCCTAAGGAGGCAAACCACATGCTTCAAGGCATGTGGATGCTTCTCCTTCGGACAGCATCTACGGAGAAGGAGAGAGAGTGCTGGTTTGTGGTGAACGGAGTGCCTATCAGGTACTCTTTGAGAGAGCACGCCCTCCTTACTGGATTAGACTGCCACGATTACCCCAACAACTATAAGGCGTTGGGGGATTTGTTGTTTGCTGAGCGGATGTTTGGTAAGGACCCTAAGGTAACAATCAAAGATGTGGAGGAGAAGATTGAGGAACTCAAGAAGAAGACCGCAAGAGTCAAGAAGAATACCTCAGCAGTGAGGAAGACCTTGAAAGACAGGTTGAAGCTCATTATCTTGTATTTCTTATGCAAGGTAGTGAAAGCCAAATCTAAGGTTGATGGTAACATAGATTCTTGGCTGCTGAGTGTTGTTGATGATGTCCACGCTTGTGAGACATTTCCTTGGGGTCGTTTTACATTCGACGAGACCATGAAAGAGATCCGACGCTTTGTGAAAAGCTTCAAAGGCGTCGTGAAACCAAAACAGCAATCGGCGTTTGGTGGCTTTGTTCTTCCTCTCGAGGTAAAGATTTACGATTAATTTATGATTTTAAGTATTAATTTAATGATTTTAACACTGAGATAATGTAACGATATGTGTAGATTATGGCATATGAGGCGATTCCAAATCTTGGACGCAAATTTCAGGAAGTTGTACCCGCATAGAAGGACTGTCCAAGGTGTTGTAAGCATAAATTCTCAGAAAGCTTAATGAAAGGTCATCCTTTGGATGACATCAATGAAGCGGTCGGTCGCAGCAAGGTAAGAGTTTGTGAACATAGTTAGTTGGTAATATTTGTAATCTTCTAGAGTTTCATTTGATGTTTTAATTATTGATCTTAACAGGACATCTCTAGCATCTTAAAACCAGATTTAGAGGAGAATGATATGTTGGAGCGGATCATAGACGATGACTATGATGATGGGATAAGTACTTTCGATCTCATCGTTGAAAGTTGGAGAGAGCGTCTAACTGTTCAGAAAAAGAAGATATTTTGGAGAGATCTCTTTGATTTGGACGTGGCTTCGCGGAGTGATGCAGTCCCTGAGACTGCGAGAATTGATGTTGGACCTGACAGAGTTTCTGAGGTACCTAGACATGTACCTGCACAGTTTGGAGAAGCCTTGGAGAGGAAGCTGAAGAAATGGATGGAAAAAACGATGGAGAAAGGGTTTGAGAAAATCACGGAGAAGGTTACGGACATGGAGAAAGCGCTGGATGCGAGACTGAAAGAGCTTGAGAAATTTGTCTCAACACATCGAGAGAGTCGAGCTTATGAGACTTATGAGGATATGGATGTTGGGACATCCTATCAGCCATCTGGTTGAGGTTTGGCAAAGCCATATGCAGGTGGGGTTCAGCCATCTGGAGGTGGGGTTCTGCCTTCCGGTGATGTGGTTCTTTTCAGTGGAGTCTCTGACCCAATTCCACCAATCATTGTGGATATAAGTGAGTTTTTTGGGTTTGGGGTGAGAGACTTGATGATTTCCTTGTTGTGTTTAACTTTGTTTAATTTTTTATGCAGTTGAGGAAGAGGGTGGTCAGAAAGAGAAGAAAGGAAAAGGACAGAAAGAGAAGAAGAAGAGGAAGGCGAATGAGCCCAGTGTCACTCCGGTTGGTATTGGAGTTGAGGAAGAGGGTGGACAGAAAGAAAAGATAGGAAAAGAAAAGAAAGAGAAGAAGAAGAGGAAGGCGAATGAGCCCAGTGTCACTCCAATAGCAACCGGAGTGAAGAGAACAAGGGCAGCAACCAAATTCTTTGGTGTTTAGCATTTTGGTTGGTACTTTGGTGTTTCATTTTTTGTACTTTGGTATTTTGGTTGTTATGAACACAATACTTATCGTTTTTATTTATTTCAGTTTTTGGTACAACTGATTTAATTAGGTTCAACTAAGATCATCGTTGACCAATCAACTGGGTTAATTTGGTACAACTGGTTCAATTAGGTTAAACTTAATTAGGTTTCGCAGAAGAACTGGGTATAGCTGGTTCAATTAGGTTCATCAACTTTTAACAAAGATGTTTTCAAGTCTTAGAAACATGTAGACGTTTTCAAGTCTTAGAAAGCAACAAAACCAAAAACATAAGATCTTTTGGAAAAACGAATACAAAAGGATCTTAAGCCGCATATTATCAATCAAACATAAACATAAACTAAAGTCTCTTCCTTATCCCCGAAAGTTGCTCCTCAGCGTATGGATCTCGTGGTCCTTCTTTGCTAAGCTTTCCTTGATCTCATCAATTTCTTGACGCATTCGCGTAAACTACTCTTCGATTGCATGATCCCACCACTTAAATATGTGCTCTCCTCCCTCTCCACGCTCTACGTCACTCGCTCGACAATGGTAGTATCTTCTTCCTTCATTCCTCGGAGTTTTATCCACCGCGACTATTGTTTGTTGACCGCACCAACACTTTGAAGAAATACCGAAATTACCGTCCTCTCTTGCGAAGAGATGGAGATAGTGGTCTTTGTAACTTACTTCTGAGGAAGAACTAGACATGTTCTTAGTAGTACCTAGTTGAACATAGTTGTACAAATCCAAAAATCCAGAAATGAGAAATCAAAAATCGAAACACTAGCTCTTTCCTAAACCCCAATTTCTCTCTCCCACAAACCCATAAATCGCGAAAACGAGAAAGGTGAAATTACAAACTTAAAAGCAATCCAAGGAGAAATCGAGACTTACCTTTGTCGATTGTTGAACTCCACCTTACGAATCCAGAAATTTTAAAACTTTCACATTTTTCTCTCAAAACCTAGAATTTGCTCTCGAGAGCTCTCTTTCTCTCAAAAATGGAAGAAACGAGAATGTGAGGAGAGAGACAAAGGAGAGTGTCGACAAAAGTAAAAGAAAAAGGAAGGAGGTTGCCAAAATTTAAAAACAAAAATTGAAAAGAAAATTAACCAATTGGAGAATATTTATTAAAATCATCCCCACGTGTGTATTCCTTTCGCGGCTGGCTAGATATTTATTAAAGTATGTGTGGTTTAAGCATAGTTGTCTTCTAGATGTACAGTTGTACACCAAACATCATAGTTGTACTTTTGGCGATATTTGCGTATTTTAAGTTTGACCTTAATATAAATGATTATGTTGTAGTTGTCCACGTGATTTCCCACAGTTATGTACCATTTAGGAGGTGTTCATAAGAAAATTTGCACGAAATCGTATTTTTCACCACTTTTCCATCATAAGAGGTGAATATTAACAAAGTATTTCTTATACTATAAGGAGAACTTCAAGTCAGAACAAGCATATGTATTAGGAAAATGTTTAATTCGTTTTTTATTGATTAATAATCGTTTCTTTATGTATTATGAATCCTTTTACACCTTAATTTGCCATTTTTAATATTAATTGGATATTATATTAATAATTTTGATTGTATAATTATTTTGTTCGTAGTTGTATTAGTTGAACCCGGTTGTACAAATCTGAGAAACACTGCAACAGACATGTTCTTAGTAGTACTTAGTTGAACATGGTTGTACAAATTCGAGAAATACTGATACAGACATGTTCTTAGTTATACTAGTTGAACCCGGTTGTACGAATCCGAGAATTACAAAGAAGAAATACAACAACGAAAATATGTTTACTCATCAGGACTTTCGGGTTGCAAATACCTCTCCAAGTTAATGCAAGGGACATACTTGTTTCTCCTCTTTCGGCTACCTTCTCCGGTAGATGGAAACCTTGTTTCCTGATTTCTTCCTAATTTCTTGGTGTATTACGGCGGTAAGGCGAACAATTCTCTAATTTCAGCAAGAACCATCCACTTAGACTCATGCGGGACGACATAAATTATTCTGTAATATGCCAACGCCCATGTATCAATCAAGTAATATTGGGAACATAGATCATAGATTTGGATATTCGCGGTTCTCCCATCTTTCCTCATGAGGTTTCTCGTTGCGGCTATTGCGTGGACACACGGATACTTGTCTATATCAAAACATCTACAAGACCAAGTTTTCATTTTCAGGTCCACCAAATACCTCTTCCCATCGCGTCCCATAACGTTGTATTCAAGCTGGAAGCTGTTTAGCTCAGTCACCAATAAATGTGATGCAATTGCACATCGTGTGTGCAGCTCGTTCTCCACATAAGGCACCACTCTCTTATGGTCTGATGGAGCAGCAGCTTCTTTCCTATGTTTGTTAAACCATTCAGAAATTTTTTCAAGAATCGCATTAATCATAGGTAATAGAGAGTACTTCCTTGCTTGCCTAAACACACTGTTCAATGACTCTGCGGAATTGCTGGTGTCTATGTTGTACTTCTCTCCTGGAAATTTGCACCTTGCCCATTTATCCAACTCTATGCTCTTATCTAGATATTCAACGACTTTAGGAAACCTACTCCTAAAATCAGCATACTCTCGGTAGAAATCACTCTCCGTATAAATATGAGCACATTCCCTGAATTTCGTCGCGGCTTGATCCTTGTGTTGTTTCTTCACCTTTCCTCTCACGTTTTGAGACAAATACCAGATACAATGTCCATGATGTGCGCTCGGGTACACCTCAAAGACTGCTGTGATGATGCTTGCATGTCTATCGCTTATAAAAACCAATCCAAGAACATCTGGTATAACTGTTTTCAGCATTTTGAAGAACCAGGTCCAACTAGCATCTTTCTCACTATCAATTACACCAAACGCAATGGGGTAATGGTGATGATTAGGATCATGAGCTGTTGCAAAAACCAACATACCACCATATACAGTCTTAAGAAAAGTTGCATCCACTACTATCACTTTCCTCATAGCCCTAAACCCTTCAATGCTAGCACCCAAAGCGATGAATAGGTACTTGAACCTTTTCTCTGCATCCAATTCCACAGTTGTTACTGACTTAGGATTGACCTTCTCTAACATGTAAAGATAAGAATACAACATCTTGTAGCTTTTTTCAGGACTTCCCCGCACATCACTTACATGTTGTTTTTTTCTCTCCAGGCCGTAGCGTAAGACACATGCAAACTGAGTCTTCCTTGAACAATACTCATGATATTTTTAGGAGTCGGGGTATCGAATAAACCTGGATAGTCTTCATGCAAAAGAGATGCTACTAGTTGTGGTGTGTCTTTCTGTTTACAACTGCTTGTGCTCGCAACAGCCCGAGAGCAAGTATGCATCTTTCTGTGTACTCTGACACTGAATAATTCTGATTTCTGAACTCTCACAGCTCGTAAATACCATTTGCAACCTTGTGCAGCTTGACTGCATCGTAGCATAAGTCGTTCTATATCCGACTTAACAGTATGAATCCCAAAACAGTTCAAATGTGCAGCTCTTTGAACCAGATCTTGCACTACCAGATCTTGCACTGCCTCCTTTGAACAAAATTCTTGACCCTTTTCAAGATCCATACCATCTTCCCATTCTTCAATATACTGACTATCTTGTACAGGAGGTGGCAGCTCAACATATTCATGTCTATCATCCACATGGTTATCCACTGGGCTATCCACAGCCTTAAAATCATTGCCATCATTCATTGGCTCTTCATTGATATGCTCGTTCTGTTGTTCTGCTATTTCCCCAGCTCTGACAATAGTAAGGATTCCAGCATTATCTGCATCATCAACTCTACCATTTGAAGCTGACTCCCCATAATTCTTACCAAATGAACTTCCTCGCCCTGCTCTTGAAATTTGATCGACCCTCTGATTTTTTTCCAAATCATCATTCAATAACTCCACATGCAAAACATGTCGAAGTTCTTTTTCATCTGATGTCGTCAGATAAACAAATACGTCCTCGTCATCTACAATATATGACTCTCTCGCAGCATTAGATACACTATAACTCAATTTCAGCTTCCTCGGGGTTTCATCTAACGAAATCTTCTCTAGTAACATCGAATAAGTTATCTCTTCCATAGATGCGGTCTTAAACGATATAGCGTATATGAAATTTATTGAAACCCATTCATGCTCTTCTGTATAGTACCCTCTATAGTCAAAATGGACGTTTGTGTTCCTCTTCCTCATCGCCTCCTGTAAATAGGATAAAAAACACAAATTACAAATTACACAATTTGTCAAAGTTATACCATTTGTACCAGTTGTCCTAATATATATCAGTTATACCATTTGAACCGGTTGTCCTACTATCTCTCAGTTATACCATTTGAACCAGTTGTTCTACTATCTCTCATTATACCATTTGTTCTAGTTGTCCTACTATCTCTCAGTTAGACCATTTGAACCAGTTGTCCTACTATCTCTCAGTTATACAATTTGTTCCAGTTGTCCTATGTCTGCAGATTTGGGATCGATTCTAAATCGGGGTTTCCTCTAAATTTACCACAAATTCAACACCATTCAACAGCTAAATTCGATAAATAACCTATGGAAATAGCTATTCTTCCCATTAAACATGATTACAAACCAAATGTGCTACCAAAAAAACCAAAATTAATTTCAAATCCCTAAATCTAACCAATCCCCAATTCACCAAATCTCCTATCAATGAACTCACCAAACCCGATAGAGAAATGAGAAGAAACCGACGACAACAACAAGGGAGAACTCGCCGGAGGGGACGACGGACGTGGTTGGAGGAGCTCGGTTTAAGCAACAATGGCGGCGAGGAGGAGGAGCACGGGCGCGGTCACGGGAAGAGAGAAGAGAGAAGGTAAGCTTTTTTCGTTTTTTTTTTATAAAAAAAACAAATATCATTAAGGGTATAATCGGTATTCTACATCGTCGGTGGTATCCAGATTAGTACGTGGCATGACAGAATTTTTGTTTAGCAAATGTGGCATTTCAGCAATGCGCTCCGCGGAAAATCGGTGTTTCGGTATGGTTTTGGACCACTTCAGTGTTTTCAATAGAGACAGAAGGATAAAAAACGAGATTGATAAGAATTGGCCTATGATCACATTTTGACTAGGCCCACTGGCCTATAACTGAATCCATAACTATTTCTTTATATCAGTGTGGGTTTTTCGGCCAACTATATTTTTCCAATAGCCATCAATAACCGTGTTTCTGTCCAGAAAGCATATCTCGGACCAGAAACTCAAGAAAAAGATATGAAGTCGAGTATAAAGTGAGGTCAAGTTAGATTTGATATCCATCAATGATCAACCGAACCGGTTAGCCGCATGTACCAGTAATCCATCACATATGACGTTCCCGCAAAATTGTATCTAAAACATATCTATAAAGTTATAAATGTAATTATCATGTAAAAAGGGCAATGGTCTAAAATAGCACATTTTACCTTTTATTTAAAATATTTTTACTTTTTTATTTTAAATAAATCCAAAATGATTGTTCTATTTATACAAAAAAATAAAGAAAAAAATCGAAATGAGTAAATTAATCAAGCCAGGATAGGCAAGTGGTCACTGTATTGTAAAGACCGGTTTATGCCAAATGTTAGGCCTACCAAATGTATTGCCTCATTTGCTAATTGCCATTCAAATAACGGATGCATACCAAATGTATTGTCTCATTTGCTAATCACCAAATGTATTGTCTCACAAGCTGAAAAACAAGGAAATATTTACAAACTATGTATTGACATCCTACAGAAAAAGGATTATTAGAAAATAGCAGCTCTAAAGAAACTTATAGAAATTTTTAGCAAAAAAAAAAGAAGAAACTTATAGAAATCATTTTGCCCGAAAAAAGTTATCACTAGTTAAGGCATGTGATAAACACATCCAACCCCCAAAAATGTACACCGCCCTCTTCTTACCAACCTCCTCTTGATTTTTGTTTATTAAATTAATGTGATACCGATTCCTTTTCTGTATTTTATTGAATTTTACTGACACATTGTTTTTAAACGAATCTATAAAAAGCCCCCTCACTTTCAAAGGTTTTGTGAGCAAAAGTAAAAATAAAAATTGTCTTGAGAAAGATTCAGAAATGGCCACCTCAGGCACATCTGCTACTTTCAGACCGTCCGTTTCAGCTTCTTCCGAATCGACCCATCTGAGGTCGCCCTTCAAACTCCCCAAATTTTCGCCTCTGCCATCGTCTCGCTCACGGTCGTCCTCGTCGTTCTCTATCTCCTGCACCATCGCCAAGGACCCGACTGTTCGCATGGCGGAGGCGGAGAAGACAAAGGCCGCCGGATCTGATCCGACCCTGTGGCAACGACCCGATTCATTCGGTCGGTTCGGGAAGTTTGGCGGGAAGTACGTCCCTGAAACCCTTATGCACGCCCTCTCCGAGCTCGAAACGGCTTTCTATTCGCTCGCCACCGACGACGATTTTCAGGTAAGTCGACTTATTTTGTTTTGATATTGTTCGTCAATTTTGAATCCATTAGAAATTAATTTTTGCTTTGCGGTATTCTGATTCAAGCATTGTCATTGGCATGAGTCGGAAAATGTTTAAAACGGATTTGTGTTTTTTCCGGATGCAATCTGGAAATGCAAACTGGAAGCTTCTTACTTCTTTTTTTGCCAAAAAAAGGTCTGGAACCAAGATAGTTTCATATGTTCGTAAGCAATACATGCTTCTGCGTGATTCAATCCGGAAGCCTTTTTGGTTATGTCGTTTGTAGGCAGTGGTCTAATTAATGTTTAATGAAACTGTAGAGAGAATTGGCAGAGGTCTTGAAAGACTATGTGGGTCGGGAAAGTCCTCTTTACTTCGCAGAGAGGCTCACGGAGCATTACCGCCGAGAAAACAGTGAAGGACCGCTCATATACCTCAAAAGGGAAGACCTGAACCACACCGGGGCTCACAAGATCAACAACGCTGTGGCTCAGGCTCTTCTCGCCAAGCGATTAGGAAAGAAGAGGATTATCGCTGAGACAGGAGCTGGTCAACACGGTGTAGCCACAGCAACCGTGTGTGCCCGTTTCGGTTTGCAATGTATTATCTACATGGGTGCTCAAGACATGGAGAGACAAGCTCTTAATGTATTTAGGATGCGTCTACTCGGTGCTGAGGTGATGTGTATTCTATGCATAAACCTCGCAAAGTCGTGTCGCTTTCGAATCGTCATCTAATTATGGTACTTGTAGGTAAGGGGAGTCCACTCTGGAACAGCGACTTTAAAGGACGCCACATCCGAAGCTATAAGGGATTGGGTGACAAATGTGGAGACTACACATTACATATTGGGATCTGTTGCGGGTCCTCATCCTTACCCTATGATGGTCAGAGACTTTCACGCCGTGATTGGTAAAGAAACGAGGAGACAAGCGATGGAGAAATGGGGCGGGAAGCCTGATGTTCTGGTTGCTTGTGTTGGTGGGGGTTCGAATGCTATGGGACTATTCCATGAATTTGTCGATGACTCAGAGGTGCGAATGATTGGTGTGGAAGCTGCTGGATTTGGATTGGACAGCGGCAAACACGCTGCCACATTGACAAAAGGAGATGTCGGTGTACTCCACGGTGCTATGAGTTACTTGCTGCAAGATGATGATGGCCAAATCATTGAACCACACTCCATCAGTGCCGGGTAAGAGATTCTTCTCTGTTTAAATCCGGTTTTATGCCACAATTACCCTTATGTAAAGAGTCTGATGTTGAAGCCGGCCAGTTTTGAGTCCGACCCATTTCAGCTTTGATTTGACAATTTGAGCCGTCACTGATTTTAACCAGTGGGCTATGGGCAGCCTGCGGTTAGCCTAGAAAAATAAAAAGAAAATGTCGGGATTAGACCTGAAACAGGCTTGGCTTGGGGTTTTCAAATTCAAAACGGGCGAGTCCGCAGGTCGGCTTTCCAGAGTCGGCCGGACTGAGCCGCTGGTTTTCGGTCTTCCTAAACATCCATTCTAAAGAGTAAATGTTCATGTTAACAGCTTGGACTACCCTGGAGTTGGACCTGAGCATAGTTTCCTTAAAGACGTGGGACGGGCTGAATATTACAGTGTTACCGATGAAGAAGCCTTAGAAGGTACTTACTTGGCGCATCATTTTCTTTCTCTATATATGTTTCTTTGACATCTCATGAGAATTTGCATCGTGTTTTCCTGATCTCCGCTTGTAGCGTTCAAGAGAGTGTCTCGGTTGGAGGGAATAATCCCTGCATTGGAGACATCCCATGCGTTGGCCCATCTCGAGAAGCTTTGTCCGACATTACCCGATGGAACCAAAGTGGTGTTAAACTTCAGCGGGAGAGGCGATAAGGATGTTCAGACGGCCATCAAGTATCTTGAAGTTTAAAGAGAAGAATACTTTCATTTTCAGACAGTAACATTGTCTTTCATGTAGTTTGTTAGTTTTTGCTTCTGGTCGGGAACCAAAAACAGGAACGGAGGATTAGGAAGAGAACAAATTTCAAAGAATGTATCCTATAAATAAAGAATGTTCTATGGAAATTTTTCCTTTCATAACATAATTTGACCAAAAAACATGCATAATAAAACAACTCTAATCGAATATTGAAAAAAGAAAAAAAAGAAAGCTAGTAGACCGAGAGAGGATCTATCAAAACGCTGAACCAGAATCTATAACAAGAAGAAGAACTAATGATATGATAAATGATCTTTGCACGATCGGTGATCGATCAATGCAATGATCCTCGCAGAGTTGGTAGCCAAAGCAGAGACAGAGAACAACAACAGAAGGGGCTTATTTTACGTTTTCTAGATTAATCTCTGCTTTTATTTTTTGGAATTTGAAACTAAAAAACAACTCAAATACAATCATTAGATTTTAACTAAATTATTACAAAGCGCAGAAGGTTATAAATATGAATAGGCTAGTTCTTTTTTCTTCAATAGGCCGAATATCATAAATGACTTTTGACTGTAACATTTGAGACGATAAGGTACTAATTTTGTTATGATAAAACTGTTTGGGTCAAATGGGGAAGGGAACAAAGTAGAGGGGACCAGTGTTGTAATTTTGTGGCGATCGGGGGAGAGAGTTTCAAATCTGGACGCTGAAGATAAATCGCAACGGAGGTGCCGAAGCATTTAGAAGTAGCCCAAGCAGCTGTTGTTTTCCAGTTGACTCCTTATCCGACGAAGATGGTCTCCACGAGCAAGATCAAATCCGTTGATTTCTACAGGTCTGTTTCTGTTTGCTTGTGTATTCGTTTTGCAGATTTCTTCCATCTTGCTTCTCCTGTTTATAGACTTCGAATTTCCTCGATCTAGGACGTGACAGAATTTGTTTTGATAGTTTAGTGGGAATGTAATCTTGGGGAGAGTATCTACATTCTGTGGATTTTCATGCTGATTACTGGTAGGGTTTAGCTGTGAAGAGGCGATCCTGAAGTTGTAGGTTTTGCCTCTCCGTGTAAGACCATTGTCATTTGATCTTAGTGAAATTGGACTGTTAAAGTGTTTTAATGGGGTTTAAGATGGTCACTGCTCACTTCTGTTTCGGTTTTGTTGCTAAGTTTAGATTATGGTATCAAAGTCCGATAGCATCTGAGATTTGTGATTCTAGGCTAGAGAATAATTTATATATTTGTTCTATTGGCGTTTCCGGGCCTGCAGGAAAATCCCGAGGGATTTGACAGAGGCGACTCTGTCTGGAGCTGGATTGTCCATTGTAGCAGCCCTCTCTATGCTATTTTTATTTGGAATGGTAAGTTTCAAGCTCACTGGACTTTCTGATATTATGACATTCTGTGGCGGTTTTTCAAGTGTTATGTTCAAATACTGACGTCACTGATGTTTAGAAGTATCATTTCGTTGTTAATCTCGATAAATGCTCAGTTTTGACTTCGTAAGTTTCATATTACAGGAATTGAATAATTATTTGGCTGTCAGCACTACAACGTCCATCATTGTTGACAGGAGCTCTGATGGAGACTTCTTGCGCATAGATTTTAACATAAGGTACATTACACTCGATTTTGTTTTTAAACACAAGCGTCTTATAGTTTCATGCAAAATTCATCGTCTATCTGATTATTAACTAGATACAGATTCTCTTTTTTGGCAGCTTCCCATCACTTTCATGTGAATTCGCATCTGTCGATGTCAGTGACGTATTAGGAACTGTAAGTTCATTTCAAGTCTCTATTTTATGAAACTTTTTTGGCTCATGGCAATTCTTGTTTTTAAAAGAATTTAAATATCTGCTATGTGCGTTGTCTCATTATGAGAAGGGGTCATTCGAGCGAAATATTTTCAGCGAAATCCAAAATGCCACCATAATTGTGAAAGATAGTCTATTGTATACGTGGGGTTTGAAAATAGTGTTATTCTTTCTGAACATCTGTGCACCTGGTCACTCAATATTTTCGGTTGTTCTCTCTCCTGATTTTGCTAACTTTTGTTTTCAGAACAGGCTAAATGTAACAAAGACAATTCGGAAGTTTTCTATTGATTCGAATTTGAGACCCACTGGTTCTGAGTTTCACTCCGGGGAAGTTTTATCGCTCATTAATCATGGAGATGAAGCTGGTGAAGAATTAGTTGAAGATTCTGTATCACTTACTGGCCGCAACTTTGACACATTTTTACATCAGTAAGGAGTTTAAGTCCGTGTTGCACATTCCGTACATATATGCAAGAATACTATGAATATTTCCTAGTACGTTCTTGTTTTTTGCTTCTGGTGACAACATATGAATTACACATTTTGCAGATTTCCAATCTCGGTTGTTAATTTCTATGCTCCGTGGTGCTATTGGTGTAATCTTTTGGTAAACCTCGTATCTTGTGTTTTCGTCTCTTTTATATTCTAGATGTCACAGCATATTTTCCATCCAGAACCACGTTGTGCTGCCTGTTGGCAAGGGTCATATTAGCGTTCTTACTAGAGGAGATCCTACATGTTTGGTGCCTAAGGCGCGCGTAGAGTGCAATTTACTGCTACCTAGTCAATCTTTCGTGAGAATGCTCTTTGGCTGTAGTCGTAATAATGTCCTCATGGAAAGACTAGACTTATCTAAGGATCAACCTGAGGTCGAATATCAAACTTATAAAGTAGAGTAGTTTTGAGGTCGAATAATTTATGCATTGTCAGAAACCATGCATAAATTATTGCTGTTCTTACTCGAAGACTATAACTTTAGTCTCCATTGTCAGAAACCATCATGGGAGAAAGCAGCAAAACATATAAAAGAGAGGTATGCCATAATTCTCTCTTTAGATAAAGATTCTTGTGATACTATTTTTCCTTATACGTTTCTTGTTTTTGGTAGATATGATCCAGAAATGGACGGACGTGTCATTTTGGCAAAAGTTGACTGCACTACAGAAGCTGATCTCTGTCGGAGGTATAGTCTATCATATATGATCTGGTTTTCCATTTTGACTTCTAAAGTTAGGAAACTTAACTAATTTCGCCTACAGAGCAAAAAGTAATATCCATGGCTTCTTCAGTGTGCATAATTTTTCCAAGAGAAGCTATTAGACTCCTTTCCACTGAATACGTCATTTGAATTTATGCAAAAAATGGAATTGAAACTGAAAGGTCTCCAGGAGCATGGGCTAGTATGTGCCAGTACTGTATTGGAGATTCATGTGGGATTATACGAGATGTCTTTAACTCATTTCTCTGTAAATAAGGTCTAAGATGCATTTTCTATTCGTAACTAAAGGGAGGAATAGTCAGTTACTTTATAAGTTTGTATTGGCTTCTTCTAAATGATTTGTCTTTTATTTTTTGGTAAAAATAAATGATTTGTTTTTTATGTAAAATATTACATGCACCTCTTCAAAAGAAAGTTATGGTTGAACCAAAGAGAGACATACCATACATAGGTTAAGGACTTCCTTTAGGATTCCATTTGCTAAAGCATAAAGCATTCTCTATAATTTTATACCAGCTTTAAGGTATAATTTATGCTCACTCTGCAAATGATCTCCAGGAATCACATACAAGGGTATCCATCCATTCGCATTTTCCGCAAAGGCAGTGATCTTAGGTAAGAGAACGTAACTCCTAGTTTACTTGTTAATATAATGCATGACCATCATTTGCTCGATTCTCCTAAAAGTCTCTTTTCTCTACTTTTCTTTCCTCTGCTTGATTCTCTTGCTTAATAGGGATGACAATGCACACCACGATCATGAATCGTACTATGGAGATCGTGATACAGAAAGCTTAGTGAAGGTAGTTGTTGTTCTAGGTTTCTTTTAACATCTTTTCTGTGCCCCTCTAAGAAGTTAGACAAGCATTTGTAGCTTATTTCTAAATATTTTGCGTTCTCCTATAGATGGTGATAGGTCTGGTCGAACCAATCCATCTAGAGCCCCAAAGACTAGCATTGGAGGACAAATCAGACAATGCATCGAGAACTTTAAAAAAGGCACCTTCTACAGGAGGATGCCGAATTGAAGGATACATGCGTGTAAAGAAGGTATGCATTTGATTGGGAGAAATTATTCTTGCTTTGTCTGTTTTCCCTTTTAAATCTCTTAAAAACTTAAATAGTTACTTTCCTATGGTCTTTGCAGGTTCCAGGCAACCTAATGGTTTCAGCTCGCTCAGGATCTCATTCCTTTGATTCTTCTCAGATGAATATGTCCCATGTTGTTAACCATCTTTCATTTGGGCGGAGGATCTTGCCTCAGACATTTGCTGATTTAAAGCGCTTGTCACCGTATCTCGGCCGAAGCCATGACCGTTTAGACGGCCGCCCCTTCATAAACCAACGTGATCTCGGCCCTAATGTTACCGTAAGTTTGTATAACTCAGAAAAAAATACTATTAAAATCATCTAATTATGCTTTTTAGCATGCGTTAAGGTGTTGTTTTCATGGACAGATCGAGCATTATCTTCAAATAGTAAAGACAGAGGTAGTGAAAAGCAATGGACAGGCATTGATTGAGGAGTATGAGTACACAGCACATAGCAGCGTTGCTCATAGTTACTATTTACCAGTCGCCAAGTTTCACTTCGAGCTCTCACCAATGCAGGTAGGCTTCAACATTCTTTTTGCTGCCTACTCATGTTTGTTGCACAGATTCGGGATGGAATGATGATCCAAAAGCCTGCGGGCTGGCCCGACCCGACCCGGGAAAGTTGGCCCTCGGGCAGGCCCGTTCTGCATTTGGGAAAAATCAGGACTGGCACCGGCACAGCCTGTCTAGCTTCCAAGTCCATTAGGGGCGAACAGACCGGGCAGAACCCGCCATTCAGTCTTTGTATTTTTTCAGGTTGATCGTGCGGGCTGGTGCGTAGATGGACAACAACCCTAGTCTCTGCTCATCTTCTTCTTTTTTTTTTTTGCAGGTTCTCATAACGGAAAACTCCAAGTCCTTCTCACACTTCATCACCAACGTATGCGCCATTATCGGTGGTGTCTTCACGGTAAGTATAGAGAGAGAACTTAGAAGCCTCTTCTTCTTCTTATAATTCAGCAACACATCCCGTATGACTTGTGTTTTTCCTTCTTTTCAGGTGGCCGGAATCTTGGATTCTATTCTCCACCAGACGATGACACTGATGAAAAAGATTGAACTTGGTAAAAACTTTTGAAGCTTTTCGTAAGGGTTCATTTCGTTTTCTGTTCAACGAGTCCGGAATTTTTGTTATATTTACACAAACCAGATGAGACAAAATAATCCAGTTATATATTCGGAAATTGTTATCCTTTTATATGTTCAAGTATAATCGATAGATGATATAACTCTTTGGGCGTTTTTTCACCTTTGTCGCCGGCCAAAACTTTCCAACATTACAGTGCACAGCACTCACCAGCCTTCTCCACTATCTCAATTAAAGCCTCTTCTTTGGCACTCGGTTGATTTCAATAACGATAACAGTAAAGAGAGAACCTCTTCAAATTTATTCGGATCCTCTTTATATGAGGACCATCCACTAAGGCCTATATGATAAGAAAATAATTAGGATTCCATAAATTAGACAACACCGCTTTGATGCTTTGCCATATTAATTAGACTGTCGTCGTCGAGACAGATCACGGACACTTCTCTCTACATTTTTTAACATTAACCGATGAGATGAAAGTCATAAATTCAAGACATTTCCCTATTTTTTTTAGTTAACGAGAGAGAGTGAAATATGTTTATCACTATTTTAGAAAAACCGGATGCTCCCGAAGGGACGAGATATCATTATCACTATTTTAGAAAAACCGGATGCTCCCGAAGGGACGAGATATCATTATCACTTTAACAGGGGAATTTACTACCCATAACATCATCTTTAAAGTTGCAAAATTAACAAAATCAAAAGAAGACGTAATAAGAAACCAAAAGGACCTTTAGTAATGAGAGTAAGATCAAATAACAACCCAAGTTTCCAAAACAAGGCTTCAAACATGAAACTAACATCCGATAATTGAGCAGATAATGATGTTGAGATTTGCAAAAACACTAATTTACCAACCCAAAATCAAAAAACAGACTTGCAGGTAATATTCAATTTGATCAGGCAGTGATCTCCTTTTTGAGTTTTGCAAGCTCTTGCCTGACAACACCAGCTTTCTGCAAACAACCAACAAGCAAATCAGCATTTCAGCTTAACATACGTAAACACAATCATAGAATTTTTCAAGGTCTGACAATTTAACACGGAGTCACTGACCTTGATTTTGGCCAACATGATCTTGAACCTATCAAAATCATTGAGGCTAGCCCTACGCTTCTGCACGATAAGCTTCCTTCCCCATGAGCTTTTCTCCCACTTGTTCTTCACGTCTGCAAAACTTCCCGGATTAGATGGGAACACTTACGAAATCCAACATTACAGTGAACAGCAGCACTCACCAGCCTTTTCCATTGCCTCGATTAAAGCCTTCTTCTTTGGCACTCGGTTGATCTCAATCACGATATCTGTAAGAGACAACCTCTTGAAATTCATCTGGATCCTCTCCATATCAGGGGCGTCTACTAATGCCTAAATGACAAAGAACAAAATCAGCATTCTATAAGGACCTCTAAACAAAAAAAATATTAAGCCTTGAGAAACCAGAATTCACAGTACAAACATAGACAACAAGCTTATAGCACCAACTCAGAGTCATCAAGGAAAAGTAATGGCTTTATTGTATGTTTCAGCAAATCAACTAGCTCCAAGCATATATTGATGGTTCAATTCACAAGAAATAGATAAGATCTCCATAATGTATGAATAAAATCATCTTACCCTGTTCTGGTCAACGACGTCGACTATTACGACGAGCTTGCCATGATCCTTTCCGTAGTTCACAAGTGCCACTCTCCCTATCTCCACGTACCTCTTGAAAACCTGAACAAACATGAAATCTCACAACCTTAGTCGATGTTTAAGACATAAACGCCACTTGATTGTAGACATCGAAACACCAATACCTCAAAATATCAAGAAGAAAGAAATCAGAAATGTATATCTCACCATTTTCGCCGCCGGTAGCTTGGAAGGTCGAAGCTCCGAGTGAAGAAAAAAAAAAGTGAACGAGCATCTAGCTTCCGCTGGAGAGAGTATATATATACCAGCATTTTAGGGTTTTCTATTTTTGGGCCTTAACTTCTTATACCCAAAAGGCCCATATATGAACCTTTTCAATAAACCTCGTTTAAATTGGGTATCTGGTTGGGCCCATACGAGACAAGAGTCCACCGTCCTCGTCGAGACTCGCCGCTTGCTCTTTGCAAATTCCTCTCCGGTGAGGCATTTGTTTATAGAATTACCGAAGCCGGTTATTCGTAATTTTTATTAATGATTTTTGAGTGGCGAGTATAAACGAAAATCCAAAAGAGATTAAGATGAAAATGAAAGTGGGAATTTTTTTCCGACAAATGATAAAGGAAGTTGCGTTATTTGCGGCAACGAAACCAAGTAGTGTGTAATGTGAGCAGCTCGTCGTCACCAGGAAAAGACCGAACGAGAGAAGAAACTTAATACTCGACGACCGACCAATCCACTTACCTCCAAGAAGCTGGGTCCCCCATCAATTCTCGACCTTTTTTCCCCCTAAATATCGACGAATTAAATAAAATTTCTTCATTGATCGTCGATCAATCTTTTGAGTATTGAGGGGATCCCGATCCAGTGTATTGGTTTCTGTTTTTATTTTGTTTCTCTTTTTTTTCGCAGGATTTGTCCTTGATTTCTTTTTTTTTTTCCCGGGAAAATTTGGTTGGAATTTCAAAGATGTGGGGAGCCGCAGCTGAGCCAGCAGATTTTTACTACCAAGTCCGTCCCGAGTGCACTGATGTACCCAAGACCAGATTCAAAATCAAGGTTACGTCTTTCGTTTCCATTCATCTTCGGATTTTGCTTGTTTCTTATATTGGCTTCTTCATTGTGTCGTGTCTATTAACAACACGATGATTACGGACACGATATGTGATTCCAGATTCGGTTCTCCATATTATTTTGCTTATTTATGTTGCATTGTCGACTTGTTGATTCTGTAGTTTCTTCGTGTTCGGGTACATGCTTTTTATGAAGATCGTTTGCCTCCTTGGATTTCAAGTTCAGGCATTAATGTTGATATATCTGTTTCCTAATGAGGACATATTGATCTTGGGAGCTGTTAGGTTCTCACATCTATTATTGATAATTTCTCAGTATCATTATCACATGATTGTGTTTAGACAAGGCACACCACATGCTTGATTGTCTCTTTTTCCTGAAAGAATATTTAAAATCTTGAGAGGATTTAACTTCTTCTTGACTCCAGAACTTCAAGTCTCTGATGAATATATTTCAAGATGCAGAGTCCATTAGCTGTAAATGTCATGGCATACAACAGTATTTGGGAAGATACATAAGACTCTCATTGGTTATGCGCTTGATTGGCGCCGCTAAGTCACAGATTGAATTAGTTTCTCCAGATGAACCTTAACATTAGAGGCCAGAAAAGCCTGTATCATTCCATTTCTTGCGGTCATAATTATATAATGAGTAACTGCATCATGTTGAGGCCAGGAAGTTTTTGCTAACGTTGCTGACAATACTTGGTCATCTTTCTTATGTTTGTGCAGCCTGGTAAAACTCTAAGTGTGAGAAAATGGCAGGCTGCATTTGTCCAAGAAGGGTCTCTCGATATTGGCAAGACTCTAAGACGAATCCGAAGAGGGGTATGTTACTTTAGAAAAGTCTTTGGGAAGACTGATTTATTATTTGATTTGTTCTGAATCTCTGAAATTCTTGCTACTTTATTTCTGTTCCAATCGATCTGTAGGGAATCCATCCATCAATTAGAGGCGAAGTATGGGAATTCCTACTTGGCTGTTATGACCCAATGAGCACATTCGAGGAAAGAGAGCAAACCCGACAACACAGAAGGTATAGATTTTTGTCGTTATTTCCTCTTTATATATCGCATTTGGCATGGTTACATGGTTTTCTCTATTCTTTCACCCATATAAATAACAAGTTCTGTTTCGTCGATCCTATTTTGCTTGCATTTGCTTTTATTTACCAATCTTGCCGCTACGTTGCTTTATTTATGTGTTGAAATCTCCTTCAGGTTGCAGTATGCTTCTTGGAAGGAGGAGTGTAAGCAAATGTTTCCTGTGATTGGAAGTGGAAGATTTATTACTGCGCCTGTAATTGCTGAAAACGGTCAACCCAACCATGATCCTCTTGTACTTCAAGAACTAAATTTAGGTAAAATGTTGCCTTCCCATAACGGAATTTTCTAATATTGAACTCTACAAAAACTTGTGATAGGCATTTGGGTCTCTCAGGTACAAACTCAAATGGTTCAGATTTCTTCAAAGAGCTCACAAGTCGTGGACCTCTCGATAAGAAAGTTATTCAATGGCTGCTAACACTTCACCAGATAGGTTAGTGACTGGTCATGGCTTCATCTATCTTCAGCTAAAAAATTATAAACTGAATGTCCACCGCCTGTTGACCCAGTTCCTTAATTTATATTTCAGGTCTTGATGTGAACCGTACAGACAGGACCTTGGTATTTTATGAGAAAAAGGAGAATTTGTCAAAGCTCTGGGATATTCTGTCTGTTTACGCCTGGATAGACAAAGATGTCGGGTATTGCCAAGGTATAGCCGAATGATATATATCATTGTATCCTTTGTTCAAAAACAAGTTTTACTTGACAAATTCTGATCTATGCTGCTGCTCTGATAAGGAATGAGTGATCTTTGTTCCCCAATGATTATTCTTCTTGACGATGAAGCTGATTCCTTTTGGTGTTTTGAGCGGCTTATGCGTCGATTGGTACTTACCTTACACATAATTTCAATGCATTTGTGTGTTTTGTTATGGAGTGTTTACATCTGTTTCTCTGCAATCAGGTTGTATTAAACGTGTTTTCTTTTTTCGAATTGAAAAGCGAGGAAATTTCCGCAGCACCGGTAGATCTGTTGGAGTTGAAGCTCAACTTACTCATTTGTCTTCAATTACTCAGATTATTGACCCCAAACTTCACCAACATTTAGGTACTACTACTACTACTACAGTTTCTTTGCCTCTATATATATTCATGGGTTAATCGAGCTCGGGGTCTTCAAATGCAGATAAACTGGGTGGAGGTGACTATCTCTTTGCGATTCGGATGCTAATGGTTCAATTCCGAAGAGAATTCTCGTTTTGTGACTCTCTGTACCTTTGGGAGGTAATGATTCTTGTGTCTCACTCTCTCTTATACATATAGTCTTCTTCTTCATCCTTGGATTGATATTCCCATAGATGATGTGGGCCCTCGAGTACGACCCCAATCTCTTTTACGTATATGAGGCGCATCAAAGCGGGAGTGAGAAAACCGAAGGGTCCAAAAGTAAACCGAAGTCAATTAACCAATGCGGAAAGTATGAGAGGCAAAACATGAGGAATGGAGGAAAGAGCGCGGAAGGTCCTTTGCCTATATCGGTTTTCCTAGTGGCCAGTGTCTTGAAAGACAAGAGTTCTAAGCTAATGACTGAAGCTCGTGGACTCGACGACGTTGTTAAGGTTAAACATACGTCTTTCTTTTAACTTTTTATTCTGGTGAATCATTCCTCATCCCATTTTCTTATGATGTCCCTAGATACTCAACGACATGACTGGAAACTTGGATGCTAAAAAAACATGTTCTGGAGCCATAAAGATTCACAAGAGATATCTAAGAAAGGTTATTTCTAAGTTTCTTTCATCTGTCTGGGTTTGTGTGTCTCTCTCTCAGACGAAAATAGGAAAGCTTACCTGAAAGTCTACCTTCTGTTGTCTTCTCTCTTATTGCAGGCTAAGAAATAGCATTGGCGAACAATCCATGATTCTCCGGCTTAAACCCGTGAAATCATGAGAAGTTTTTCCTTCTCTTTTTTTTTTTTTTATTTGCTATTTCCACAGTTTGATACAAACAGATCTGGCGAGAGACACCGACCGTCAAATGTTCACGATGTTCTTCTATCGTCTTTTCTAACGATTCCTTGGGTGGAAAGTAATCTGGAAGAATCTTGGAGCCTTGAATTACTCTTTAACATATACACACACACACAAAAAAAACATAATTTGTAAGCTGTTCATAAAAGCTGATGTTGCATTTATATATGAACAAACATGGTGTTTTTTTAAAAATTTACCAAAGAGGAAAATAAAGAAGGAAAGAGACTGTTTTTAAATTCACAATGCTCATTTTCTGTTCTACAAAGACGAAATATTTGAAATTTGGAGTAAGAAGTGTTTCGGATAATTTATGGTTCTTGTTTACCAGGAAAAAAAAAACAGAGGAAATATTTTTATGAAGAAAATAAATTGGTGCCCAATTGAATCTGCAGAATCGGATCTTCTAGACCAAAGCAAAATTTGTAGTAAAGGGCAAGAGTGTGTATTTAGTGAGAATCAATCTGCATTAGTTCCTTTTCAATATGGATATAAGTTTCTTGGATCAAACAAAACTTTGAATAGAGATATATAAACGTTCTCTTCAAGTTCCTTGATCATGGCTAAACAGAAAGCAAGTTACATAATTAACTAAGGCACCTAAACACCGCTTAAAAGCGATCCGTGAGCGCAAGAAATGTTGTGATCACGAGGAGAATCGAGGGCAAGAATGGGATACCGGATAATCTCTTCCCAGAACTCTTTTTCGGGAAATACTTAGGAAGCTCACATTCTTCTCCATTGAAGAAAACTCTCTTAGGGAAACCATCTCCTCCTGGGATATTCAAACTCCCCAAATTCCGCTTTTTAAAGGATATAACCGACTGCATTTTCCCGGGAACCTGCGGGTCTCTAGCAGGGTTCGACCCGTTTGTGAGACCGATCAAGTAGTTCATACCGCGAAGTCCTTGGAAGAAAATGGTCTGATTCTTAGGTGGAACTCTTGTCCCATTAAAGGAGTAAACATTCTCATACCCTAAACCAGCTTTGCCCAAATCCACAGCCGCAAACCAATCCTCCACTGCATTGTTTCCCCAATTAAACAAAGTTACCCGCGCGGACCATCCATCACTGTAATCCGAGTTAACATGCCAGTTTAAGCTGATTCCGCAGTTGTCAGGACAAGGAAGCTTCTTTGAAACAGCCATATGTTTCTGCTTTGCCCATACTTTTGCCTTGATAGTCCGGTTATCAAACGGTACCAAAAGCGTGTCGGGAGGGAGGAGAAGCGGCCTGGCATTGGCGTTGCAAGTGTCGGTATCGATATCCCCACAACCGCAAGCACAAGTGTTGCAAGGAATGGCTGAGTCGTTGTAGAAGGCTGAGTAAGAGACGCAGCAACGAGCAGCTTGTGGTTTAGGCTTGGTTATGTTGCAGACGACTTGCCAGCTGGCGACTGCGTAGGTGGTGGCTTGGAGACCGCTCGGGTCAGGGAACGAGGTCGCATCTACCCGTATAGGTGGTCCGCATTTGTACTGCGGATTCACTATACCGTCGATTTTCCAGTTCTGAGGAGGAAAGAATGCTGTCCTGTTCTGATCAGGTGGCACCTTGTATACCTAAACCAAACACATCAAAACCGGTTTATCCTAGGATTTTGTTATGTCTAACCACCCCTAATTATTTAGTCACCAAACACTATATAAATGGTTTGTCTTGGGGCAAACCTGTAACTGGAAAATGGCTCTGGATTTAGAGGGATCCATGAGAGCAGGCAAGAGAGTGCCATTCTTACAGCAGAAAGGCAATTTCCCGGTTATATTATCGTCTTTACGCTCAGCCGGTAAATCTTTGATAATCGGTTTCTTCTGGCAAGTAGCGACTTGAGAGAAATCGAGATCCCCGTAGAACTGTCCCGCCTTGCTGTGTAAGCATTCTGATGGGTTCTTCTCGGCCGCATAGGCTCCACGCATCGAGTAGATGAACTCGCCTCGCATCCACTCCCATGTCAAGTTCCAGTGGTCTAACCGTCCCAACGGACTATTGTTGTCTATAGTTACCTGTCCAAAACATATCAATTTCAATCATTTATATATATATATGAATCTCTCGAGGTTATATCGATAGAACTGATGGATCCCGTGACTCGCCTGCGCCATGTAGTTGCTCGTGTAGGCTTGAAGAACATCATAGACTATATTCAGGTCCCCGTGTTGTCTAGGCACGAACTTGGTTTTCGCTTTTGCTTTATCTTTAAACTTTGGATTCCTCTTGCAACAAACTTGCATCGTACCGCCTGACCCAAAAACCAGACCGAAAGAATCAAAAACCGGTCATTACCAATTATTTCTTCCGTAACAACAAACTAAGGGGATTTTATGAATAGGGTATCGTTGTTACCTTTCGAAGTAGCAGCAGGGCATTCCCATCCATCGTTTGTGAGCTTGATCGTTTTCGGCATTGGCGTAGCCGTACCTTTACCGCCGAAAAGCGTTCCAGTTATCTCGATATTGGTCGAGATCTGAAGGTAATCACCAGCTGTTTCGATCGAGGTCTTTAGATCTGTATTCGGAGACCCAATGAACGTTGTCCCGTTGCTTGCGTCGTAAGGAAACTCACCGTCCGATGAGACAGCTCCCGTTGCGGAAACAATGATCTCTCTGTGGTGAAACCCTACGAACATTTGCCAACCTTTGACCTCTTCGATCCCCGTGTTCACGATCATGGCCGTTGCTTTGAACGACCAGGCTTGAGCCGTCGCGTTGTTGGTGCGAGGATATAACTTTTCGCGGCCGCCGGAACTGTAAGACATGTAAACTCCGTTGCAATGGACCAGACCTGGCGGAGGAGTGTCCTTCTTCGGGGCATCGTCGCCGTAGTCTTGAGCCAGAGATAATGTCGGAAACAGAAGATTGATAAGAGGTAATAGAAGGAGAGCTAGGTTTAAATGAACGTAACGTATTTTCATCTCTACCGTGTTTCCTAAGTTTTTTGGAGCAAGAAAAAGAAAAGAGAAGAAGAGAGATATGAAAAATCTTAAGCGAATTAGGGAGGCAGAGCATAACGATTTCTTTTCTCTAGTTTTTCCCTGCTTCTCCGGAGAAACAGAGATAATAACAAAAGGAAATAAAAGGAAAAAAAGAATTACAAAGTTCGAAATTATACTGGATTTGTAATGCTTCCAAACACGTACCCATTTTCTATATTCTAAAAAGTTTGATTTTGTGCTTCCATACATTTCTACTTCCACATACCCATTTTTTATTCCATAGAGAGCTTAGGTAAGAATATGACATGAAAAACCTTATTTATAGGAACAAACCACAAAATATCTCAATCTAAATAGGAGAAACAAAATGAAATAAAACTTTTAAATTAATAAATGCAATTAAAACAGAAAATCCCCTAAATAAAAAAAAAGAAATAAATGCATGGAAACATGCTGTTTAAATTAGGATTACGTAACTAAATCACTCTTCTCCATTGTTTTTCTAATAATAAATTGAAAATTAAGGCATATTTCTTTCTAAAAAACCCAAACGCACTGCGGACACTCCAATCCTCTCTAAGTACTCCCATTGCTCTGAATAGACAAATCTCTCCGGCTTCCACCTGACTCAAGGTCGCATCAAGTATAGTCATAAAGATTTTCAACCACTTAAAACGTATATAGAGAAGTCAGACAACCACTTAAAAGCACTTATTGTAGTGCTTTCTCTCTCTCGTTGCTCTCTCTTTCGTTGCTGTCTCTCGTAGCTCTAACTCATTGTAGGATTAAACAAATGGACAAATAATTTTTAAAACAACAAAAATGATACAAGACAAGCGGATGAAAGATCAAACAATGATACATAACTCTTTAAAAAAAAAAAATATACATGCGGATGACTACGGAGGATAAAACAACAAAATAAAAAACAAGATATGAAGAACACATAGATCATATATTGGTTAAATAAAATATGACGAATGATCAAAATTTCATGTTCAAAATTAGTGCACAACCAAATTTTTTTTCTGCTTAGTCTTTTAAATCTCAGGGCTGGCTATGGTTTCATCAATCGTATTTATGACCCCGATAAAAATAATTTCTGGATCCGTCACTGGCGCCGGCCGGTTTGAGTAAATTCAAAAACTCGCCGAAGCCACTGTAGAGATGATGAAAAATCTTAAGCAAATTAGGGAGGCAGAGCATAACGGTTTCTCTTCCTCTAGTTTTTTCCTGTTTCTCCGGAGAAACAGAGATAACATAAAAGGAAATAAAAAGAAAAAAAATGTAAATTAATATCACACTAATGTCAAATTTGGTTAAACGGGACCTGAACAACCAAAAACCCAATTTGAAACCGAAACAGTTGGAAAAAAATGTTTGAAGTTTGAAAATCTTTCAAGTTAAGGATATATATCTTGCTGAGAAAAAAACGAGTGTAAACTGACATTAAAACTGTATCCATCCAAATCCAACAAAGATTGATTTCATTTGTTATTTTGTTTACAATGTCAATTTGTATGGATCAAACAGGGATTTTCTTAATACAAATCTGAAACACTTTAACTAGTTGGCTTATCTCTCACATACCATTTTGTTTTCTATATTTTTAAAATAAATAACTTGATTAGACATCAAATGTACACACACACAGCCACTGAGTCTGAAATTGATACATGGATCCAATTTTCCTCAAAATATTCATAACAAAACTTGTATAAGAAATTTTTTCAAACATTCCGCTTAATCAAATTTATTATACAACGCTAAAACTCCTTACTTTGTCACCAAACTGATTTCTAGATTAATCAAAATCCCTTGGAAAAGATAAGCAACCATACCATGATCTCAGACAAGAACTTTTGTAGAAAACCTTGTGACTGTGAACTCAAAAACTGGCAACACATTGAACAAAGTGAGACATCAAAATCTTTTTCTATACATAAATACCCATTACTTAACCAACCATCCATTTTTTTTTGTGTGTTTCGAATTTTTCTTTTATTTGAATCTCCGATACTTGAACTAATTTTAGTCAGCCTCGTTGAAACAAAAATATATTATATATTTTCATGTACTGCATTTGGATGGATGTTCAGAACAAGATGGTCTATGTATGACCAAACACCAGCAAGTTGCAGCGAGTCCCTAAGGCTTTTGAAACTCTTGTTTTCGATAAAATGTTTTTTTTAACCCAGGAAAACTGCAAATAAGCAACTAAGAAACCGAGACCTCTTCCATGCCACTGAGTTCTTCAGTCAGTTGTTGTTGTACTTTGGGCTCCAAGTCGATGAACTGGTTTGACTTGCTTGCTAGATGTGAGATACTAACTCTTCCTTGACGTTTGATGTAATCCGCCACCGCATTCATCTCTTCCATTGATATGTAAATGTATTTTCCTCTATCATCCATAACCCCCGAGAGCCGCCCTGAATAAAAAGAGAGAGCGCTCAGATCTTTAGAGTCCCACTACGGTTTCACATGTATACACAATCATCAATGTCTCATCTGCTTTGCTTCAGGTTTATTATACCCATAATAAATCACAGACTGCCAGAAAAATGCTATTTTTATGATTGGATAGAGAGAAAAATACCAATGCTCTCCAAAGAGGCGATCCTGTTGATGCATTCCTACAAAAACAAACATTTGAATAAGAACTTGAAAACAATGACAAAAAGTATTCATTTGTTTTCCACACATAGTATATGTAGCCAGATGATACCTGAGTTCGTAGATTAAATTCCGCGGCAAGATCTTCAAGTGGAACACATTTCTGTTTCTGCAATCACATCACACAGCAAAAGGAAGGCTCATCACACAGAATGACAATTAAAATGGGAGATCGGAAAGTGTTTGGTAAAGGGTTATCAAGATATACCTTTATGTATTCAACAAATTCTGAAAGCAAATCTTGATTTCCACCCTGCACTTCCTCTGTCGTACCTTCAGCATCAACTGAGAATTCCCCTTTCCATTTGTCAAACTCTAACGCAGCTGCCTCTTCTTCCTTGGCTTGTCGTGCTTTTTCTTCTTCTTCCTACAAAACAATGTCGCAATTAGCCAAATTCAGTATTCCTAAAGCAGGATGCATAAACAGAACGAAATTTTGAGATAGATTATTTGACCCACCAACTTCCGCTCCTCTGCCTCGCGCTCTTCATCCTTCTTCCTCCGCATTTCTGCATACCAATCTTGTTTTGTACTCCTTGACTCGCGTGTCGCTTCTTCAGCCTTCACCAGACAATGTGAACAGATTTTGATCAGGAAAGTCTTGGCAAAAAAATTATGTACTATTCTGATCCCAGGAACAATGCTCTATCCTTAAGCTACAATATAAAACTTTCACAGTTAAGACTGTAACCAGTCAACTAATATTCCTAGAAATTCTCATCCTAAAACCTGCTAGAATTTCTGATAGAATATTAGAAGAATTAATGGCGATAGAGATTGTTAGCCACCTGTCTTTGTGCTTCTCGTTCTTGTCGCTTCTTCTCTTTCTTCTTTGATGCTCTGGCTTGATTTCCACCGGCTTCATCTACATCTTCATCTTCATCTTCACTCCCACTGATGTTTTCTGTTATCACATTTACACAAATAGTTATTCCAAGGCCGCCAGTAGTTCATTTTCTAACCCCCTCCATATTCTTAAACTAGCTTTGAAGAAAGATGACAAACGAAAGTAAAAACTAGTTGACTATTCTGGTTTCGACTTGTCTCTCGCAGGCAAAAGTAAACTCTTAACCATTTACATAAGGTTGTGGTCTCCAACTAGAAAGTAGCAGAAACTTGATATCCATCTGAAAACCATGTCTTTTGATACGGTATATACTTTGAAAAACAAAACTTTTCCGAATCTGGAGCCTTAACATCCAGTTGATGCAGCTAAAACACACGATTTCGAGAGAATTTGATATTAAAAATTACGTAGAAGAGACACAGAATACCAACCTTGAACGTTGGATGATGAGGAGCTAGCACCAGAAGCTGCAGGTCTCCGACGCATTCTACGCCCACCAGTACCACGTACCACGTTTTCACGCGGCTGAACCTTAAGAGAATTTCACGCCAACAACACGTCAGGCCCAATAATTCATAGGTCAAAAAGATTCCAATCGAAATTACCTGTGGCGGTTCTGCATCTTCCTCCCGTGATCTACCATCTATCCGACGTTTCCACAAGAACAAAGGAATCACCGCTGCTATGAGAAACATGGAGACTATCAGAGCGAAAATCTCCTCCATCTCTTACCTGCGATCGAATATAGCCGAAAAGGGGTTTTGAGGGAAGTTTATAGAAAACCAAACTAGGATCATGAGATTGAAAGAGGAACGATTCAGATGATTTCCACAATCTAATAACCTAATTGCCTTCTTTCCCAAATAGAATTTCGTTTTGTTTTGGATGACTCGATAGAGAAGACAAACCCTCTGGAGCCGTCGGAGTCTTTCAACACCACCAGTTACAAATTTTGCATAAAATAATCAAGAAAATGATCCATCATTGAGGTCTTTGCTTTCCGGGTCCAAATTCAGGTTTCAACAACGCTTTCTACAGAGAAGGAAGAAACGAACTATCCATCATTTCATGATTTGGATATCAGAAAGCAAGAGTAAAACTGCATGAGATCCGTCTGATATTCAGAGAAGAGACCAAGCTAATGGACAACTCTTAACAATCTCATATTACAGAAGCATTAACGCCAACCAAAGTATCTTAGTATCATACCAAAGCCAAATCGGAAAAAAAACACCAGCAACAAGAGATCAAAGAGGAAGGGGAAGAAATGTTTTGGAACTGGAGGATAACAGTAATAATCCACTAGAGCAGTAAATCAAACAGCCTAAGGGAAATTGCAACAGAAGCAGCTCAGAAACCATGGATCTTGATGTTATCCTTCTTCACAAGGCCAGCCTGTTCCATGAAACGTCAAAGGGAAATAAGATCAAGCAACAATCTTTTAGTTAATTGCTTCGTCAAGGAGTGTGATTTTTACCTGGACTAGGAACGTGGAGACGTTCTTCCTCTGGTCACCTTGAAGCTGAATAACCTACACATTTACCGGTAGCACAATTAAGAGAAAACACATATATAAAGGACAAAGCCGAAAATCCCTCGGCTAGCCTTTGCAATTAGTCTTTAACCGTTTGTTTCATTATTCGAATGGTGATATGCCAACTATAAAGATGCTCCATGGAGTTATAAAACACGCACCTGTCCCAGTTCAGAGTCTTGAACCACGGTTCCGTTGCAGCAAAATTCTTTCTTGAGGTCCTTAAGTATCTTGCTGTAGCTGTATTCTTTCTTCAACCCCTGGACCGTTGTCAAGCTTTTCCTACCATTGCGCTGCTGGACTCGGATGTGGACGTACTCCTTTGTTCCCGCACCTGAGTCCTCAGCATTCGCATCAGCAAACGGGTCTGCAGGAAAGCAAAAAAATCCAAAAAGAAACTGATTAGCTCCAAACAATTCCCAAATGAGAAATATTTACCAAATGCCATGTTCCAAATCTCAAAACTGTTACCAAACATCTGAAATAAGTATAAATGAACTTTTGAGGCAGACATAAAGAGGTGTTTTGATGGATTATGGATCAAGTTTTAAGCATTGGAACAATTGGAACTTACCGAAGGCAGTAGGGACCTGGGAATCAAGTTCAGACATGAAACTGTGTTGATCTGAGGGGCAAACGACGAAGAAGCTGAGACCGGAATAAGAAGACCAAGGTCAGATAAGAATTTAGCACACTCAGAAGAGTAAAAACACATAATATAAGATGTGTTAAACCACAATCGAATAGACACTAAGATTATTAACTACGTATTAGATAATAGTTAATGAGTTAAAGGCCTGAAGCAAACACAGGAAACGCATAGAGAATCAAACAATAAAGCATACAATTCTAGTACAAGCCACGTTCAATTAAAGATTATTGATATATATAAAGTATATAAACCAGATGGGAAACTACAGCCCTAGCTAAGAAACAACTCTAGATTTATCATCTGCAACAGAAGATTTGAGATGATCAAGATAGCATTTCAATTTGCATCAATATATTGATCATATCCCAGGAACCTAGTTATGCAGATCCAGTTAAATTACAGAAAATTATGTAAAGAAAAAACATCAATCCACCAAATAAAATATTTGACTTTTGATTTTCACAGGAGATTCAAAGTCAGCAGCAAAAACGAATAGCCAAACCAAAAACGCACTACCCATGTGACGAACGCAAACAATAAATTACAGACGCCAAAAATTATGGATCGGGCGACGAAAACAAACTTCACCTCAAAATTACCGAAATCAAAGAAAGAACAAGAGCAATTTGTAATCTGCTAAAGAAACAATAACAGACGCGGATAGAAGAAGGAAAATTTTACCTGATTCGAAAAGTGGGGTTTCGAGGATCTGATTATCGGAGAAGAGAGAACGAACAGAAACCCTAAATTCGGATAAAGTCTGCAACAACTTCTGTTTCGGTGGAGAGAAAGTAACGAGAGGAAGAGGGTAGATATTTTTTTGGTCTCAAATTATGTTTACAATCTCTTGATGTGTTTGGGCTTTTGTCCTCTCGCTGGTCTTGGGCCTCAAACGTGTCCTCTTGGTGGGCTTGAGATTCACACAGTTCGGAGTATTTTATTTATTTTATTTTTATTGTTTTGAAACGATTTTAGGAGTGTTTTCTAGGGAAAATGCACATTTTATTCTCCAACTATTTGCAATTGGCACGTTAAATCTCCAACTATCGCATGTGCACAGTAATTCTTTAACTCGTGGTTGATTTCACAATCGTGATAAAAATAGTTAACTGTTAAACACAAAACGGCGAAACGTTAAATTTAATTCCTTCGAAACATATTCTGTCGGGATTTCATTATTTTAAACCCAGAATTTGGAAAAATGCTCATTTTATTCCACAATTATTTGCAATCAATACATTAAATCTCCAATTATCGCCTTGCGTACAATAATTCATCAACTCGTAGTTGACTTCGCAAAACCGTGATAAAAAAACAGTCAACCATTAAATAGGGGGAAACTGTGAGACATTCAAATTAATTTATTCTCTACACTATCCCGTCAGGATTTCACTATTATAAATTACCCAGAATTTCCAATATTAAAAACCTAAGGCGACATCCGGAGACTTAAAACCTTCGGTGATTTCTGCCGATTCGATCAATTTTGTTCTCGAAGACAGATACTTCAAATTAACAATGGTGAAAACTATGTGGAGAAGAACCAGACTTAAACTTCCAATTCGAAGGGATCCAAAACCAGATCCAGAACCAGAAATCAAACCTGAACCCGAAAGGTAATTTTGAAGTTAGCTTGTGATTTTTGGAAAAATTAAATTTGTGTTCAACAAAGATTGTAACGTTCTTTATCAAGAAAAAAAAACAAAGATTGTAACGTGGGGAAATTTTTTTGAAAGCAATGTTTAATTGGTTTATGTCTGTAGGGTAGTTGATGAAGAAATAGCTAATCTGGATGCAGAAGAAAGAGCTAATGTTGATGATTTTGCAAAGTTAACCACGAATTGATGAATTATTTTGTGCATGCGATAGTTGGAGATTTAATATGCTGATTGCAAATTGCTAGGGAATAAAATGAGCATTTTCCCGTGTTTTATACCTCTCTTGTTTAAGCAAAGTCGGCCATGAGCTCAAGCAGATCAAGCACATGCTTGCAGCATTCGTTTTCATAAAAAAAAAATCCGGCCCTTAAATTTTAAAAAGTTTCTTTAGTTTAATGGTAAAAGTATAAAAACTTCTTTCAAAAAGTCATAAGTTCGAAACTTAATATGGTAAAACAGTCCATTTTTTTTTAGTTTGCGGCCTTCTAAAACTCAGGGCCGGCTATGTGTTTAAGGTCAGTTTATCCTCTAATTGATTTATCAGTGCGTGTGATGGTTGTATTCTTTGATAGGTCAATTCTCTGATAAAATACAGCGAGTTGGTCGAAAACAACTAATTTTAAGATATTTTAAGAAATTAGAGTAACCCATTATTTTATAGTTTTTTATTTACTCTCAATGGTAAAAAGTGGAGTAACAATTAAGAAAATAACAGTTAAAACAAGCAGATATTGGGGGTGTATTCAATCTAGCATTTGAAGCGATTTGTATTACAATCACAAATCATATGTTATTCAAACATGAATTTTTAAAAGTTTTTTCAAATCTCATGTTATTGAACTAGTGATTTGTAAATGAACCTTCAAATCCACTGTTATTAGAAATATTTTAAGTAGTGAATTTTATAAGACTTTTAGTGATTTGAAGATGTATTGGTGGAGTTTCTTAGTTAAAAAAAAATAAAAATTCAAATATCATGGTTTTAGGTGAGATTTCATAGAATTTTAAAAACAAATCATAACAACTTACCTAATTCACTCAAATTATCTAAAACTCATTAAAACTCATTTTTTTTTCAAATCCTCCAAAATATTAAATTGAATACACCCCCATTGTGTAATTGATTTTGGGATGATTTTATTTTACTCTTCTATTTAATTGTTGGGTGATAGTGTTTTTATTTTATTTTTTGTGGCCTTTTAATTTTATTCATCTATTGAATTTTAGAATTTTAACCTACAGCCAACTCTTTCAATATTGACTCTCATCCCATTGAAATCAAATTAATAAAGTGATTGGTTTTATTGGAAAAACTGTTTTAACCAATGTTTTTAAAACCGGACCGGCGACCGAACCGGGAAAGTTTTTGGGTCATGGATTAATATGTTTGACCGGTTCAACCGGGTTTGATAATATTTTTAGAATAATTGTATATATACGCGACATATATATAACCTCTAAATAATTAAGTATTAAATAAAAACTTCAATAATTATATTATTAGAAAGCAATATCTTAACTTTTGAATTGATGTGCGGAGATGAGTTGTACAGAGACTCAGAAAGAAAACAAAGAAAGTGTAACAACCTAAAAGTATAGTTTTTTTTTTTAACACTGATACAAATTGTAAAAACTACTACAAAAACAATTCGATAAAAGACAAAGTATAGTCTTTAGAAACCCTATTATATTATTTTACAAAAGTAAAATAATTAAAAATATCTAACATTGGCAAGCGTAAAAACTTAAAACCAAAAGAACTTGTTTTAAGTTTTCATTTTTAATTGACCCTGGTTTGATGTGGTTCGATGAGTCTCCGGTTTCTGATTTTTTGGCGGTCCAATCTAGTGTTTTAACCGGTCCAACTACTATTAGGTTTTATAGTCAACCCAACCCGAGTATGTTTCCGGTTCGCGGTTCAACCCGGTCGAACCACCGGTCCGATCCGGTTTTAAAAACACTGTTTTAACCTTCATTTATTTTATATGTTTTTTAACCTTCATTTAAAAATAGTTGACATGTCAGAATATGAGCTGCACATCATACATGCATGGTAGACGCGGAGACTTGTCACTCCTCAACTTTTGAGTTTCCAACACCTAATAGCTTCTCTCTCTCTCACAAACAAACAAACACATGCATGCAATGTTACACGTGATGTACATGCAAAACTTCTCTTTCACCTATAAATACCAACCAACCCTCCACTCCACTCTTCACTCAAACCAAAACACAAGAAAACGTACACAAAATAGCAAATGGCCAACAAGCTCTTCCTCGTCTCCGCAACAGTAGCCTTCTTCTTCCTCCTCACCAACGCTTCCATCTACCGCACCGTTGTCGAGTTCGACGAAGATGACGCCACCAACCCAATAGACCCATTCCGTCCATTCCGCCCAGCACAGAAATGCCGGAAGGAGTTTCAGGAAGCACAGCACCTAAAAGCTTGCCAGCAATGGATGCACAAGCAAGCAATGCAACCCGGCGATGGTCCTAGCTGGGCCCTCGACGATGAATTCGATTTCGACATGGACAGCCAACAGGGCCCACAATAGAGACCGCAGCTACTCCAGCAGTGCCGCAACGAGCTTCGCGAGGAAGAGCGAGTTTGTGTTTGCCCAACCTTGAAACGAGCGGCCAAAGCAGTTAGATCTCAGGTACATGAACAGCAGGGAGAAGAGGCACAACCCCATCCCCAAGTGGTCCGCCGTATCTTCCAGACCGCTAAGGGCATCCTCATCGGAGACCCCTACACACGGGGTCTTTCCGATTTTTTTTTAATTTTTTTTAAAAAAAATATTAATTTAATTAATATTTTAATTTTGCAGCGAATCAGGTGTCGACACGTGTGTAAACCCGGCCCGCGCGCGTGTCTCCGCAGAGACACGCAAACCCGGTTTCTCCACGTGTCGGTTCCTCATTTGTCCCAAAAAAAAAAATTAATTTTTTTTTCGGAAGACACCCGCGTGAGTCTGTCCGATGAGGATGCCCTAAGCACTTGCCTAAAGTTTGCAACGTTCCGAAAGTTGACGTTTGTCCCTTCAAGGCCGCCATCCCTTCCTACTACTAGATTCCAAACCAAAAGTGTATAAACCACGATGATGAGTGTGGTTGTTGATGTATTGTTAACACTACATTGTCATCTGGTGTGTTTTATAAAAAAATGTAAGCGCTTAATTAGGATGGTTGAGGCTAATGTAATTAGCACTACTCCGTACGTAATAAAGAGAAGTTTTTCTTTTTTCTTACTCTGGCTGCTCTCTATAAAGTGATGACGGAGATATATAGACACACAACAACAACAAAAACCAATTAGTCTATTCACAATTAAGCCGTACGTAGTCTAATGAACGGGAAAGATGATCATAGACTACTATTGCTCAGAGATATAGTTAAGGCTTCAAAAGATCAATTATGAGATATAGTTAAGGCTTCAAAAGATCATCCATTAATTGATGACTCGGTTTGGTTTGATCAGATGCTTCGAGAAACCCTTTCTCAAAAAAAGAAAAGAAAAAGGAATAGTTTCTAATTGTGGACCGGGGAAGATGAGTGAACACTACAAGAAATCAGCCGATTCCCGACGGCCATATCGGTTGGGAAACGGGTTTTCGGACGAATTTCGACCGATTTATCCCGTCGGGATTATCGCGTCGGAAATCAAAAAACGGTCAAAAATCGGTCGGGAATTTCCGACCGATTTCCAACTACCGTTATTTCCAACCGGATTCCGACAGATATCAGTAGTCGGAAAATTTCCGACGATTTACCGACGAGACTAAAATACCGACCAATTCCCGATGATAATAGTCGTCGGACAATTTCCGACCGGCGAATTTTCGACCAATTCCCGACCAACTCCCGACGGTATTTAAAAAAACAGTATTTTAAAAATTCTTTAAAAATAATGATTTTTTATCAAATTAAATTAAATTAATAATTCAAAAAAGAAAATTAAAATTAAATATAATAATTGTTTTGAAATTAAATTATGCATATTTAATAATAGTTTTGAAATAAGATAAATTTGTTTCAAATTACAAAAACATTAAAATTAATTTCCCGATCCCGTTCCCGAGTTTCCCCTTCTTCCACTTCTCGTTCCCGGGAAATCCGAGAACTTCGCTTTCATCCAATTAATCCGACATGCCAGCGATGTGGAAGTCCCGCCCCGAGACATGAGAAAGCCTCGGACTTTGTCTTGGACTAGGGGTCCCCGTTGGCGAACCGCTCTGTTGATGTGGTTGCGTGCCTCGAGATAAACCACCACGACAAATGTTATCGCAACCCTCCTATGACCTAGAAAAAAAAACGCAAAATTTGTTAGTTGTTAAAATTATAACAAATGTAGAAAATACTAAAAATATTACCAAAACACATAAAAAATTATGAAAATTCTGAATTTGTTTTTTTATTGCCAAAAACGGGAGCTATATCATTAAAATTAAAAAATCACTTGTAAAATAAATAAAAATGTACACTATTCTTAAAAAAATTAAAATCACTTATAAAATTCAAAGTCACATGTAAAATAAATAAAAAATCATTTAAAATCACTTGTATAAATATTTAAAATCACTTATAAAATGCAAAAAATGTTCTACTATTCTAAAAAAAATTAAAATCACTTGTGAAATACATAAAACTATTTTTACCTAATCTAAACATTATCTAACAACCTAATCTTTGATATTTAACCAACAATCTAACCTAAAATCTAACAAATCTAACAAACCTAACAAATTTAACAAAATCAATTTGAAGGAAGCTTACATGGTGAGGGAAGACGGCGGCGGCGTTGAAGCGATTCCGGCAAAGATCCGATGGCGGCTCCGGCGACCTAAGAAAGAAGAGAAGAAATTAGCAAGGAGAAGAGGAAGAGAAGAGGAAGAAGTTAAGAGAGAAGAGAGAAGAGTGCTTACTTGGGGACGGCGGCGACGAGGGGACTCCGGCGACGAGGGTACGGCGGCGGCGAGGGTACGGGAAACGGTCGAAGGAGAGAAGAGATCTAAGAGAGAAAAGAAGATGAAACGAAATGAGGAAGAAGAAGAAGCAGATTCGATTTAACGAAATCGATTCCCGACCGACCCATTCGGTCGGCGGTCGAATATTTTTAATAAACTGAGTCAAAATATTTCGTTTGGCGGTCTATTTCACGGGTTCTTTTTAGATCCGTCGGAAATCGGTCGAAATTCTCGACCAATTTCCGACGGATATAAAAAATTGCATGTTATTTGATAGAGCATTAAACACGTGTTAATGTCGAATAATTTAATACCCGTCGGAAATTGGTCGGGAATTTCCGACCGATTTCCGACCATATAGGGTTTAGGGTATGAAATCATAAAATTTCATACTGTATAGGGTTTAATAAACATCTAAACATCTTTTGTCTAACAACTATGTGGCAAGGTAAACATAAAATAAAGTATATGACGATTTTTATGAATTGATAGGAGAACGAGTTTAACCTTTCTTTATACTTACACTTTTCGGTTTTTTATAGGGTTTTGATTAGATGCTCAAAATTAGTGATTCTTAAGATAGTTGAACATTGAATTCTTTCAAAATATCATATATAACCCTAGCAAACATAACCCTAATCAAATTTTTGCCGTTTGAGGTTTCGAAACTCTAAATGGTCGGAAATTGGTCGGGATTTCCAACCATATGTGAAGATTTTCCGAAAAATGCTAAGTGTAAAATGCCAAGTGTAAAAATATCATTTATAAATCCCGTCGAAAATTGGTCGGGATTTCCGACTAATTTCCGACCATATATGAAGATTTTCCGTAAAATGCTAAGTGTAAAATGCTAAGTGTAAAATGTTAAGTGTAAAAATATCATTTAATATTACTAGGAATGAGCTGATATGTGTCCACTAAATCGGCGATAACTCCTGGAATATTACTAGGAATGAGCTGAAACCACTCCTATTGGAAAGATAACTTAATTTCCAATCTGCCTGCAAAATTTGAGATTAAACTGGGCACGGGAAGGCTTCCATCCGACATGATCTTTCAGCTGCTTCGGACTGCCTCTGCATTTTCCGACAGTGACACATCTTCAATAAATCGCCCGTATCTCCTGAAGCGCTGATCGGAATGACATGAATCTACTCGAGTTGGAAAGCTAACTCAATTTCGCATGACTTTCATCAAGAGCTTCCAAGCTAAATCCATCGGGAAGGCTTCGTCTGACTCGATTTATAAATCTCATCGAAAATTGATCTGGATTTCCGACCAATTTCCGACCATACATGAAGATTTTCCGAAAATATGCTAAGTGTAAAAATATCATTTATAAATCCCATCGGAAATTGGTCGGGATTTCCGACCAATTTTCGACCATATATGAAGAATTTCGAAAAATGCTAAGTGTAAAAATATCATTTATAAATCCCATCGGAAATTGGTCGGGATTTCCGACATATTTTCGACCATATATGAAGAATTTCAAAAAATGCTAAGTGTAAAAATATCATTTATAAATTCCGTCGGAAATTGGTCAGGATTTCCGACCAATTTCCGACCATATAGAGTTTAGGTATGCAATGCTAAATTTAAAAACCATATAGGGTTTAAGAAACATCTACCAATCTTATTTCCTAACAACTAACTTAATAGGTAAACATAAAATGGATCATATGACGATTTATATGAATCAATTCGAGAACGAGTGTAACCTTTCATAACGATACATATAACTTATACTCACACTTATCGGTTTCTTGTCGGGTTTTGATTTAAAGCTCAAAAAGAGTGATTATTAAGATATTTTAACATTGAATTCTTTCAATATATCATATCTAACCCTAACAATCATAAACGTAATCAAATTTTTACTGATACGATCATGGTCAAGGAAGCAGCAAAAGATGAAGATCCGGTCGAGGCTTTGACCATACCGGACGGACCCATCAGCCGATCCCAAACGAGGAAGTTAGCGGACGGCGTACGGACAGTACTATCGGGCGTACGGGTCGAGAACGGACAACTTCTTCAACCCGTCTTCAACACCATCTCTTTCACGGATACACCTTGACGGCCGACCGTTGTGTGAGTTGTGTTGTACTCTTTTTCCTGTTTACGGTTTTGTCCCAAATGGGTTTTCCGTAGAGAGGTTTTAACGAGGCAACCGGCTTACACCGCTAGCGGTTCGACCCCGAGAGAATTCCGCGGGATCACTTGGCGAGAATTCAAATTCAAAACCGAAGCCAAGGAGTTCCCCCCACATTTTTTCCCTCTTTAATTTCGAATTTGAACTTTTCTTTTATTTATTTATTTAAATTAAGTATTTTTGCATGTCTTTGCATGTCCTTTACATGCAAGACATTTGTCTTTCCCTAGGAGAGTGATTAATATCACTTTTCTCCTATATAAACTCATCTCCTCTCATTGTAACAAATTGAATCTTTTATCAATAATATTTCCTTTGAGTTTTATACTCTCTCCTTTCTTTCTTTAGAAGGTTATTCTTTAGAAATCTCTTTCGGTTTATCTTAGAGTTTTCCGCGACTCTTAAGACGCAACCATCGATCCGTTCGAACGTGTGAGTTCTTCTCGTAGTAAGGAGCACAAAGATCTTCGGCTTTACGGCCACGCTTTGTCATCCTTATTCTCGGACTCTCCCTTCAACGTTGCCATCGCCTCGTTTCCAAGTGTTCATCGCAAGTTTGGGCCTAAGGATTTTCGAGTATTTTACTCACGCCTTAGCATCTCTCTTCCTGGATCCTTCGAAGTCAAGGATTATCCAACCATCACCATACTAGAGCAAGTCGGTCCTAACTCAAATCGTATCATTTACCATTTGAGGTTTCGAAACCACAAATGGTCGGGAATTCGTCGGGAAGTCCCGACCGATTACCGACGGTGAGAACACATGTTTTAAATGTACAACAACACGTTTATTTTCTATTTGTAAAAAATATTAAATCGGAATTCCCGACCGATTTTCGACAATATTAAATCGGTCTCTATATCGTCGGAAATCGGTCGGGAATTCCGACTGATTTCTGACGACTAATAAGTGGTTGGAAATTTCCGACCAATTCAAGACGGGATTTTTTTTTCCTCAGTATTTCATCGGAAATCGGTCGGGAATTTCCGACCAATTTTTTCCCGTCGGAAATCAGTATGTTTTCTTGTAGTGGAAAGACCTAACTCAGATCCTGGTTTTTCCCTCTTCTAAGTCTATATATATATCGTCCATTCAATATCATTGATCCGATAGTAATTAAGAATTATAGGTTTTGTTTAAGTCTTCATTCTATTATTTTCACCAACATTATATCTAAAATTAAGATATTTATAGTGAACACTAAAACTAAACAAAAAAAAATGTTAACTTCTAATATATAGAGAAATTTAAAGTAAACACCAAAACCACCAAAAAAAAATGACATAACTTAATTTATTTATCTAATGCTGTCTACAAAGTCATCGGGTGTGTTTTATTAAAAAAAGGTAAGCGCTTAGGATGTTTAAGGCTAATGTAATTAGCACTACTCGGTAATAAAAAAGAAGTTTCTCTTTTTGTTACTCTGGCTGCTCTCTATATAAAGTGATGACGGATATAGACACACACAACAACAACAAAAACCAATTAATCTATTCACAATTAAGCCGTAGTCTAATGAACGGGACAGATGATCATAGACTACTGCTCAGATCAGATATAATTAAGGCTTCAAGATGATCAATTATAAAAATCATCCATGCATTGGGATCAAACAATGACTTAATTTGGTTTGATCAGATGCTTCGAGAAACTCTTTTTGATCGCTCCCTATCAGTCAATCTCATGTATCCACTAAATTCATGTTACTACTAGTTACTGATGTTGCCTTTCTTATTAAAGCAGTGACTCGTCTCATATTTCGTAAATCCTCATTATATATGATTAGTAGATATTTAAAATTCATCCAGAAGAAATAGTATGATAAACAGAATATATACATAGATTTCAGTTTAAGATTTGATGTTGTCATCACATCTTTTTTCTGTTTCTTATGATATTTAATTTGATGATGCATGTTGTTGTGTGGCGGTGGCGGTGATCACACTGCTCACATTAACAGTGACATCGACTATTATGAAATGATGTGGGTCTGGCCTGCATTTCTGACATCTTTAAATTGAACCAAGATGATTTATCGTAATCAAACCCAAAACAGAAAGAACCAAAATTTGTCAAAACGTTTTTAACTATATATGTATTAATGTATTATAAATAAAGGTATCACGTCTAATATTAAATAAATCATTAATATTTTAATTTTTTTTATTAAAACTAAATTAAACCAAACCAAGCCAAAATTGCATGAAATTGAACTGAAACCAAACTTAATCATAAACAAATTTATTGTATTCATTTTCTATATATTGATAAAATAAAATAAAAGAAAAAACGAACCGAAACTTATCCATAAACTAGATTATCCTATCCTTTTTTTAGGGGGTCAAACGTGAAACACCCCAACCCTGAAATTATACTAAGCCATTCTAAAACCATAGGAAACAATTGAACGAAACATTTTATCGAGTAAAACGCAGCAGAATTTGAAAGTAAAATGCCGATATTTTAATTGAGACCAAAATATCATAATATATGAAGGCTACAATACCGTTTTAAAGAAATAACCCAACAAATCCCCCCGAGTCCCTAATACCTCAATCCTCGATGGTCTCTATAGTCTCGCGCTCCAACTCAACAACTAGTCTCCACCTGCATCATAAAAGAGACGTGAGTATAATTACCCAGTGAAAACGCTCATACCCGCCCACATGCAAACACAATATAACGAACAACCATCAAACTATACCTTCCATACTAGCAACCTATCAATCCGTTTACATTCTCATTACCATATTACTTAGCCATTTTTACACATTTTATGACCCCAAAGGCAACTTATGATCCGAAGATCTCCATCGACCCGAAGATCCTAGACGATCCGAAGATCCACATCGACCCAAAGGTCCCATGACCCAGACGATCCGAAGATCCACATCGACCCGAAAGTCCCAGACGATCCGAAGATCCACATCTAACCAAATGTCACATACTTTGACGAGATATTCATTAGTTTCTAAATTTAATAATTTCCATAAACGTCATCAATCAACAATTCATCACAAATCAAACTCGCATTATAGCCATAAACGACATTAATCATCCATTTATAACTTTTCATATTTGATACTTTCCGTAAACGCCTAACTTAAACATACTACAATTACTTATGATCAATGCCATATTTTACTCAATAAATATCCCAACCTAACATGCAATCATCACATAACGCTTAACTCTAAAATTTTCTCTCAACAAATGACCGAAAATATAAATGCACTTTGGGGACATATGTAACCAAATCAATTCTTTTTGAATATCTCCACATGCACCACCATATATCAGAAATCGGGATGTTACAAAACGCTCCCTAATTCAAGTAATAGAAAATGTTGCATTTGGAATCTGATGTCTAGCTAATGAAGACTGCATGTGCATGATATTGTATCGGTAGCCAATAAATCCATACAATTGAGTTATTGAGTAAGACAGAAAAAATGGAATTATGAGATTAGAAATAGGCATTAGTGATACAACGAAATATTTGGAATGTTTTCAAATATCTTTATTATTTATATGCATAGATAATTATCATTTAATTTTATTTTAATGTTTATTTTTAAGTTTTCTAGGATTTTTAGGTTTTCTTATAATTAAATAACTTCTTATGCTTGTTGTATTATTTAGTTTTTGATGATTTAATAAAATACGGAGATTTCCTAAAGAAGTTTTGATAAAACATTCATAAAAGTATTCTCAAACCCTAGTTTTTGGATATTTTTAAAATCAACGAATTTTATCCCTAAAAGTTTCCGTTTGGTCAATTAAAAACTCTTAAAAGTAGAAGGCGAAACATACATTACATGTTTTCTTATTCCCAAAAACGACTACCAGTTAGAGCCAAAGTGAAGTTAGTCACGCACCATTTTATTACACTAGCATTTTTTTTTCTAGATACGTTTAGCATTTTTGGTGTTAGTCAATCTCATTTACAAAAAATCGTTCACAAGATGTCATGTCAGAGCATGAGCTACACATCATACATAACATGCAGACGCGGAGGAGTGGTGTTGTTCATCACTTGTCACTCTTTTCAACACCTAATCGCGACAACAACCTAATTAGAGCTTCTCTCTCGCGCACAAACACATACTCATGCATGCATTCTTACACGTGATTGCCATGCAAATCTCCTTTCTCACCTATAAATTAACTCTTCTCCTGAAACCAAAACTCATCATCACAAACAAGTTAGTAACAAAATAGCAAATGGCGAACAAGCTCTTCCTCGTCTCCGCAACTCTAGCCTTCTTCTTCCTCCTCACCAACGCTTCCATCTACCGCACCGTTGTCGAGTTCGACGAAGATGACGCCACCAACCCAATAGACCCATTCCGTCCATTCCGCCCAGCACAGAAATGTCGGAAGGAGTTTCAGGAAGCACAGCACCTAAAAGCTTGCCAACAATGGATGCACAAGCAAGCAACGCAACCCGGCGGTGGTCCTAGCTGGGCCCTCGACGATGAGTTCGATTTCGACATGGACAGCCAACAGGACCCACCACAGAGACCGCAGCTACTCCAGCAGTGCTGCAAGGAGCTTCACGAGGAAGAGCGAATTTGTGTTTGCCCAACCTTGAAACGAGCGGCCAAAGCAGTTAGATCTCAGGTACAACAACAGCAGGGAGAAGAGGCACAACCCCATCCCCAAGTGATCCACCGTATCTTCAAGACCGCTAAGCACTTGCCTAACGTTTGCAACGTTCCGAATGTTGACGTTTGTCCCTTCAAGGCCGCCATCCATTCCTACTACTAGATTCCAAACCAAACCCTTTAAGTGTATAAACCACGATGATGAGTGTGGTTGTTGATGTATTGTTAACACTACATAGTCATCTGGTGTGTTTTATAAAAAAATGTAAGCGCTTAATTAGGATGTTTGAGGCTAATGTAATTAGCACTACTCCGTAATAAAGAGAAGTTTTTTCTTTTTGTTTAAGGTTATGCATGGTGTTGCTCTCAAAAATCAAAATAGATTAAAAAAAAACACTAATCAATCATTAATATATGGGAAATTAGTAAATTACTTTTAAAAAACGAAAAGAACGGAAAATATCTTAGACCATCTCC
>PKMM01023714.1:672651-763550 GCA_002933915.1 Eutrema heterophyllum
ACTCATGCATGCATTCTTACACGTGATTGCCATGCAAATCTCCTTTCTCACCTATAAATTAACTCTTCTCCTGAAACCAAAACTCATCATCACAAACAAGTTAGTAACAAAATAGCAAATGGCGAACAAGCTCTTCCTCGTCTCCGCAACTCTAGCCTTCTTCTTCCTCCTCACCAACGCTTCCATCTACCGCACCGTTGTCGAGTTCGACGAAGATGACGCCACCAACCCAATAGACCCATTCCGTCCATTCCGCCCAGCACAGAAATGTCGGAAGGAGTTTCAGGAAGCACAGCACCTAAAAGCTTGCCAACAATGGATGCACAAGCAAGCAACGCAACCCGGCGGTGGTCCTAGCTGGGCCCTCGACGATGAGTTCGATTTCGACATGGACAGCCAACAGGACCCACCACAGAGACCGCAGCTACTCCAGCAGTGCTGCAAGGAGCTTCACGAGGAAGAGCGAATGTGTGTTTGCCCAACCTTGAAACGAGCGGCCAAAGCAGTTAGATCTCAGGTACAACAACAGCAGGGAGAAGAGGCACAACCCCATCCCCAAGTGATCCACCGTATCTTCAAGACCGCTAAGCACTTGCCTAACGTTTGCAACGTTCCGAATGTTGACGTTTGTCCCTTCAAGGCCGCCATCCATTCCTACTACTAGATTCCAAACCAAACCCTTTAAGTGTATAAACCACGATGATGAGTGTGGTTGTTGATGTATTGTTAACACTACATAGTCATCTGGTGTGTTTTATAAAAAAAAATATGTAAGCGCTTAATTAGGATGTTTGAGGCTAATGTAATTAGCACTACTCCGTAATAAAGAGAAGTTTTTTTTTTTTCTTACTCTGGCTGCTCTCTATAAAGTGATGACGGATATATACAGACACACACAACAACAACAAAAACCAATTAGTCTATTCACAATTAAGCCGTACGTAGTCTAATGAACGGGAAAGATGATCATAGACTACCATTGCTCAGATATATAATTAAGGCTTCAAAAGATCAATTATAAAAAATCATCCATTAATTGATTATTCAATCCGATAGTAAGAATTGGTTTTGGTTGAGTCTTCATTCTATTATTTTCACCAACATTATATCCAAAATTAAGATATTTAATTTATAGTGAACACCAAAACTAAACAAAAAAAAATGTTATAACTCTCAACAAAATCATATAAATAATTTATTTATCTTTTTTTTATATAATTTATTTATCTAATGCTTGTCTATGCAAGATCTTCAGAAATTAGGACATTATTATGTTGTTTTTCTTCCAACACAAATCCTTCTGATCCAAGACAAAAGTAGAAGAAAACAGACCCTTAAGGCTAATACAAGCTATATACAGATTTACAACCAACATCAAGTAATGACGACATTTAGGTATAAACATAACTTTATTTTTCTGGCTTCGGAGGAGAAAATCTCATCCAAAACTCAAGCGATAATCCAACGGCCTGGCGTTAACTTGACGGTGCGCCGTTCCAATCTCACAAGCATTCACTCTTGCTGCGAATCTGAGCGAGCACAAAGACTCACCGGTTGAGGAAGGTTCCGGTGTTATGTTCACAAACATTAGTGTCTTCGAGTCGCCACCTAAACAGGGCTGATAACAGAGTTCGACAAAGTTTCATCACAACACAGAATCTTTTATGTTCTGTTCTATAACATTTAATGAGATGTTCAAGAAATGAATTTTGTTCTTTACCTGAAGAAGATAAGTGAGCTTCGAGTTTCTGAAGGGTACGTGATCTTCTTTCTTCGCTAAGGCGAATATGACATCGCCTAGAGACGATAAGCTCTTGTTGATTGCCTAAGTTAGATTTCAGAAAGAAGAAAATAATCATCAAGTGTCTCTAAAGAACGTGATGTTTTATTTATTTTCTCAGACATTACTTGAGTTTCTTTCAGTCTATCACCGGTTGATCCACTCTTCGATAAACGCTCACTTCCCGCAAGATCAATCAAGTTCAAGACACCTTGTACTTGTTGTTCTGTGCTCTGTAAGTAAACAAAAGAAAAAACCGGATTTTGTTTAGATGAAACAAACACCAGAAGACTATTAAATGTTGTTGTTGCAGTAAGAAATCCGATTAGTACCTCATTGAATCCAGAGATTCTTAATGTGAAAACAAAATGGCTTCTAGATGATTGCTCATTCATCGCAGTCTTCCCAACTGACCTGGACCAAATTTAAAGAAACAGTCTGAATCATTAGCAGCTTTCGGTTTCTCTCAAAGAGGAATCAATCATTGCCAATCTTCAAAATAGATACTTGCCTGTTTCGAGCTGCATGGTCTAAGAGGAACGAAACCTCTCGGCTGCTTCGAACATCTACTACAGTAAGTTCCACAACATGTGTGTTCCCACTAGCATCATGTTTGATTGCATACTTCTGAGGAGAAACGCCATTGTCTGCTCTCACAGCTTCCTTGTTTGTTGACAAGAGATCCCGAATTGTTTCGTTGTATATTTCCAACATAGACACCTATAATATATATACCAATCAATAATACTATGAGTCTATGAGTGTTACACTTCATTTTTAGTCTCTAGGAGGTTTGTTACCTGCAACTCATACTTCCAACCCTGAGATCGAAGAGACTGCCTCGTTCGAAATATTTGCTCCAAACATCGAGGAATCAGTCCTTTTTCCTCTGGGTTTCCTGGCCTACCCATCATTGTATAAGTTTTTCCAGATCCCGTTTGCCCATATGCAAAAATGCAAACCTGAAAATGTTTACGGTTTACACAGTATTTACCAAATTGTTCGGTATTAATATGAAGAATCAATTAATTGAAGAAATGAGCAAACAGTGAATGAAACAAAACCAAAGAAGATAAGTACCTTGTAACCATCAAGAGCACTCTGAACTAGCTGAGAAATCTCTACAAAAATATCTTCTTGTGATGCACTTGGTAGAAAAACCTTATCAAATGTGAAACAATGCTTTTGCCCTGTCCATAGCAAAATCAAATGAGTCTCTTTTTTTTTTTTCAAAAACCGAGTTTTATTCAAAAGATTTGTTCATACCATTTTGCATCAAGTCAATGCCCCGACCAAGTGCTTCTAGAGATGTGGGGTAGGAAATCGTTTTGGCCTCATCACTAGTATTCTCTCCCGATAATAGAGGTCTAACTCTACAGAATACACGGATGTTTCCCTTCAATTCCTGCAACATATAAATGTTTCAGAATCAGCCAAGCTTACCCAACATTTCACGAGGGAAATGGACAAAAATGTTAAGTTCTAACCTGTATGGTATTGTGCAACTTCTTCCGTAGTTTTTCTCCTTCGATGAGTTTGAGTTCCGCTTCTTCTAAGCGACCTTTCAGCTCGATAATGCTTTCCTTTTGCTCTTCAAATTCATTGATTTTCTCAAAGGTAGACAAATCAGCCACCTAACCGTAATGAACAAATATGAAGCAAGAATTTAGATATTTTCATATACATATATTCATTCATTGCTTTATGTAAAACTCAAGAATGTGATGAGACCTGCAGTTTCCTCTCCGAAGCTACTAATTGATCCTGCAACTCATGTATCTCCTTATTCTGAGAAGAACACTTACTCTGGACAAAAAGATTCCATTATCTTAACAAACAATAATCTCCAGATAGATACTTTTAGAACATACAGGAGTGCATTCAAGAATGAAAATAAACCTCAAGCTCATTTATGGTGTCTTTGAAATCATTTTGCTTGGTTGCTTCGGCTTGCAGATTTTTAACTTCTGTAATATGGCGGTCTCGGTCATCCTTGACCTGTTGAATCTCCACCTTGAGATTTACAATTTCATTCACCAGTTCATCTTTTTGCTTCATGATATCATCTTGAGACACCTAACGAAAACAAGACACAGGTCATACCCTGATCTAACAAATAGCTTAACCTTGTTGATTGAATAAAAGCAGAGTTAAATCACCTTAGAGGCAGCAAGCTGATCCTGCAGTGCTTTAAACTGACCCTTTAAGTTGCCAATATTTTCTACAATGCCAGTCCGTTCTTTCTCTCCTCGCTTTATAGTTTCATGAGCTTCATCAAGATCACCTTGGAGCTTGCTATTGTACAGCTGCAAGCTCGAGTTATACTCTTGCAGGAGTTTGTACATGTCATTGACAGCTTGAATCTGAAACGACAAAAAAACCCGAAAAAAAACATTCAATGTAAGTCGAAAACTAATCATTTCCCTTTCAGAGTCTTCTGAGTTTCTCACCCTCTGGTTAGCTGTTTGAAGCTCTCCTTGCGTTTTTCCTAGCTCTTCAGTGAGAGCAGCTTGCAACTTTTCAACAGCAAGTCTTGTTTCTTTCTCTTTTCCAAGCGAATCAATTGCAGCCTTACGCAGAACAATACCGAGTTAGAAAACCGCATAAAGTGAATTAAACGCGCGAGATACTTTTTAACTGGAACTGGCAGTTTCTTACCACTTTCTCTGCTTGTTCTTTGGCAAGTTGCACCTGAACAGAGGCAAAGTTCTTCCTCAGTTCCTCGATAACCATATTCAGCTCCACTTCCTTCTCTTTCAAACTAACCTCTGCAAACAAACGCACAAAATAGAAGTACTTTTAAATCCCAAATTTCCAGAAGAAGAACCAGCAATTCAAATCCACAGGTTCACAGAAATTTGAAACACACCCAAGTCCGCGCAATGCTTCTCGTTCAACTCCATGGCGTTCTTCAACTTCTCCTGCTCAAAGGCGTAATCTAACTCGAGTTCTTGAAACCATCTAATGCAAAGCCTAAGCCTTTTTACATAGTCCATCGTATTCTCGCATCTCTCCTGCAAAACAAAGCATCCGGAGTTAATAATCCAGCCTTAACATTCGAACCGAAAACTCTTTCAAACCAAGATAAGATTCCATAGTTAACATTCAAGATTCTTACTCACCACAGGGACTAACATATTTAGATTTAGCAACTAAAATGTCGAGACTGAAGTATAAAGAAAAAAAAAAACATATTGATAGACTTCCTTTTGTAAATTGCATGAACTGTGAGAGATCTCGATTTCAAACACCAACCAAACATTAAGATTATCAAAAACACTTCCATTTGCCTCATCAATTACACAGGGATAAAGAAAAGAGAGACCTTGTAGTTGTACTTGCTCTTGTACTTGATTCGTTCATGAAGAAGAGCGTCAACGTCTTCTCTGGTAAACTCAACGGGACCATATTCAGATCCTTCAGTGCTCGTCAGATCTTTCGTACCCGGAAACGCTTGCCGGATTCTTCCACCGTTCGTCATTTCCCCCACCATTATTTTGATTTCTCTTTTTGTTTTTCTTCTCCAGAGAAAACCAAAAAAAAATAGCTTAATTATTTTCTCGTACCTAATTACTCCGGATTTGTCTCTTTACAAAAAAAAAAAAAAAAAAAGGGATTTCAATGGGTGAAAAATTTTAAATCGAAAAGGATGTAAACCCGTGAATGGGTTTTTCAATTTCAAAACAGTGAAGTTGTTGTAAAGAACAAAACTAAGCAGTGATTTTGAGCTAAACAACAAAACACTATCAGTGACTAAAACATAAAGGCTGAATCTTTGAGTGAAAGATTGGAAATTTCATAGATAAAACACAAGATTTGAAGAAACTCGTGAGAATTGGCATTAGAGAAGAAGAAGACCTTCTGTGTTTATTTGGCTTAGCTTAGAAATGGAGGCAAGTCTCCGTTCTGTTCTCCCGTCGCTCGCTGCTGGCTACTTTCTATTTCTGTTGTTTGGTTTCTTCAGTAAGAGAGATGAATGTGGGGCCGTTGATTGGATCCGAATTCACCGAGCTAATGCGATCACATCCGTTGCTTTATTTATTTTACTTTTTCACCAAATAAATTGAAAAAAATCTTAAATCAGAAGAGAAAATAAATTGAAAATTTTGTAAATACAAGAAAAACAAAAAAAAATGAAAGCAATGCAAATTTGAGTATTTCATTCACGTTATTGAAACACTTTAACAAGAAAAAAATTAATCCAAATAATAAAACGGATTTATTTGTGAAACCATCTCTTCGGATAACTTGGAAAGGGTCAAACGCTCCCTAAATTGTATTTATATTTTTTTCTGATTCCCAAGTATAATAGTAGATTTTTTCTTTTCTATGAACATTTGCTTGTTTTAAATTAAAAGTTTCACCGGCGACCTAACCTGCAAGCAGTCAAGAAAATGTCTCAAAGGATATCTTACCATAGCAAAGGGAAAGCTGTTGCTACCACCACCAATAGGCCCTCTTATGCAGAGAAAGGGAAATCTGTAGCCACCTCCAGACAAACCCCCAGGATCTCTAGGGTTAGAGTTGCAGCACCCAACAATGCAGACCTACTCAGGAGGCACTCTTTAACCCTCATAGGACGTGTTACAAAGCCCAAAAATCAGAGAATTTGGTCCCTGGTACCATTTCTCTCGGAGCTCTGGAAAAATTTGTTCAAATCTGCTACTAGGGCTACGGGAGCAGACTTGGGTCAAGGTCTATTTCAGTTCCAGTTTACAAATGAAGAAGACCTACAAGTTGTGTTAGACAACAAACCTTATCACTTTGTTAGATGGATGTTAATCATTCAGAGATGGGAACCAACGCTATCTCCAACCTTTCATTCGCAAATCCCTTTCTGGATAAGAGTACAGGGAATCCCAGTCCATCTATGGACACCTGAAACCATTAGAAGCATTGGGGAAGACATCGGACAATTTGAAGACCTGGATATTACACCTACTGAAGCAAAAATGAGAGTCCAAGTCAACGGCCTCCAACCTCTAATCATGACCTCCTTCGTGGAATACCCAAATGGAGAAGAGGTAGTGGCGTCTCTGGTGTATGAGAAACTTGAAAAATACTGCAAGATCTGCTTTCTGTTAGACCATGAAAAGGAAGATTGCCCCCTGATGATTACCCCTGAGGTGTCAAAGAATAAGGATCTGTCAAATCTCTCAAGGGAGATACCTGCAAGGGAGTTTAGAAGAGAACCTGAGGGATCACTTTCAAAGGCAGGAAGTTATCGGGATCACTCGCCAAGGAAAGAACCACAACATGAAAAGAGGAGTTATCATGGGAAAGGAAACCGTCATTACCGATCCTCAAGCACCTCCCTTTCTCGACCCAGAGATGACAGGGATGAAAGAACGAGGAGAGTGACAACGAGAGACCCTTATAACAACTACAAGAATCAGAGAGAAACCTCACGCTCATACACCTCTAACCATCATAGAGAGCTTTCTCACATCTCTAATCAACATAGAGAGTTGCCTAGACACTCTGAAGGAAGCCAATGGAGATCCCCACCAAGAGCAGTTTGGATGGCCAAGAACATAGGGGAAGATACCCGCAGATCACCTATAAGGAAAATGGGAAAAATATATGATTCATCAAGGACCCAAAGGCCAAATAGAGCATTTGCAGAAGCGCTAACCACTCAGACAACTGAACTGCCAAAACAAGATATGGAGGAAGCTCTGGGAGAACTCCGAGACGTTATGATACGTTTAGCAGAAGCTGCTGAGGAATTTGAGGAAACCACTGCAAATATGGTAAGATCATCCCTGAGCAGCCAAAAACCTGCTGAGGAAGAACCAGAATCCATATCACTATCACAAGAGAGAATCCCAGTTGCTCTCAGACTGGGACCAACAAATGATACAAATCCAAACTCTGAGATCGACAGTATCAAAGGTCCGATAATTAAAAGGAGGGGAAGGCCACCTGGAAAGAAGAAAACTCAGTTCAACCCCTCGTTAATCTAGGGAGCATGCTCAAAGAAAAGAAGGATTATTCAGGCACAAGGATCTCCGAAAAGGAGAGTTCAGTCAGGAAAAATCCCTCGTAATGAGGAGAACGGTAAAACAACATATCATACTGGGGAAACTAGCAGAAACATACCTCAGAATGGAAATACACGTCAGGCTGGACAACCACCACGCTGCAATATTGTGCCAGGCATCTCTAAGGGACTGATGGATTTTCACAATCCATCCTACCCTCTTCCTTAAAAATAACAAGTTGGAACTGTCAAGGGTTGGGGAATCCCGAGACAGTTCGTTGCCCGAAGGAAATCAAGAAAAAACATGATTTCCCAGATATCTTATTCCTCATGGAGACAAAAAAATTCATATCATTTTGTTCTCACTGAGCTAAAACCTTTGGAGTATGAATGTAATGTTACTTTCCCACCTCTCTCACTAGGAAGTGGAGGCTTAGCCCTGTTATGGAAAAAGAGATTGAAGTGGAGATTATTTTTCTGTGTGAAAACTTTATTGACACTGCAATCAAGTATAAGGGCAAGATATTTTATACAACTTTTGTTTATGGACACCCAGAAAGGGCCAAAAGACAGGAGGTATGGAACCGGATATCAACTCAAGCAACAAACCGAGATGCTCCATGGTTTCTGACTGGAGATTTCAATGAGATCATTGACAACACTGAGAAAGCTGGGGGACTACGCAGAACAGAAGGATCTTTTGTGGGTTTCAGATCCTTCATGTCAGAGTGTGACCTCTATGACCTTCAACACTCTGGAAATTTCATGTCATGGAGACAGTGTCGGCTTAACTACACGGGCAAGCAGGACCGCGCCAGCGTCCAGCTATATATATATATTTTTTAATACTAAAAATGGTCCAATTTTTTTTTTTTTTTTAGTTTTAGGCCCCAAATTTTTTTTTTTGCCCCAGGGCCCCCGATAGTGTTGAGCCGGTCCTGCATGGAAAGGAGCCATACACACGCATCATGCAAGATGTTGATATATCATGGTTTTTACCCCGTTTAAGCCATGATATAAATCCGTTTTATAGAGTCTTTCTACTATTTTGTAGTGTTTTAGTGTCTTTTCAGGTTTTAGGTACGTTTGGAGCATAATTGGAGATATTGAAGCATTCTGGAGCTTTTTGGAGCAAAGCAGAGATCGTGTAGCGATTTGAAGCCCTTGTATCGACCGACACCACCTGGTGTCGATCGATATCGACACCATGAAGGAAGGAAGCGCGTCATTGCCCGTGTATCGATCGATACTACTTATGGTATCGGTCGATACCGTCGTCCATGGAAAAGGAAACGCGACTTTTTACAAGTTTGAAGAAACTGCACGTTGGTCCAGAAGACTTTAATAATTACAATTTAGCCCAAAACGTGTTTTAGGATTATAATTAGGTTTTTCAGCCACTTTTGTTGGCTAAACTTTATTTTACTTTAGTTTTCTGTGAGAGAGCTTTGAAGGGAGACAAGTTTGAAACTCTGTTCGCCTGATAGAAGATTTTGAACCCTTGTTTTACTCTCTTATATTTATTTGATTTGATGATCTATTCAATCATGTTGCTTGTTTCAATCTCCATGTCTGAGTATATCCACTGTTAGGTTCAGGGTTCTCATAAGGATTTTCTCTGAATGTTAGGTTAATTAGTTAATTAGGATTCACCATCTGAATTAGTTCTTCACCATAGGTTGTTCTCATAGCTAATTCTAGGTTGACGAATCTGGAACTTAGATCTTAGGATAATTGATTAGGCACGAGAGTGCGATTAATTACCTGATAGAACTTAAAGGTGAGCAAAATAACTATTCGCAAAGAGATTTGGTTTAGTTGTTTTGTGAAAAAATCAAACTTGAACTAAAAGCTGGTTTAGACTTTAGGATTCGTAAAGAGATTTGGAATTCTAGGATTTAGACTTAGATAGTTTTCGCAATGAGAGTTGGTTAGCTATACTTTAGTGATTTGAGTTCAAGAACCGCGCTAAATCTGAATCATGTTAGTTAGTTTATCTACATTCATTGAATTCCTGAGAAATACCCTGAGCCTAGCTTCTTTCCAATTGACTTACAACTTATTTAATTTACGCACTCGCATTTAATTACATTGTTTGGTTTAGCTTAATTCGAGTCTATATAATCTATTGTGTGACTTTCTTGAGTTATTGTGTTCGACCCCTACATATACTACAACAACTGCTTTAGTACTTATAAGGTATTAATTTGAGCATATCAGATGTCGCCTTGATAGAGCAATGGCATACAGCGCTTGGATAGAGAGCTTCCCGTCGGGAAGATGCGAATATCTTAGATTTGAGGGCTTTGATCATAGACCTCTTATCACAAGTTTCACACCGGGAAATAGAAGAAAAGGCATATCGAGATATGATAGAAGTTTGAGGAACAATGAAGAAGTAAAAAAACTGATTGCAAAGACTTGGGCCTCTCAACCTTTTGCGACAGTGGAGCAAAAATATCAAATTGCAGGAAAATCATCATCCAATGGAAACGTGAGCATCACATTAATCGTCAGAAAAGGATTGAGGAGAAAAGGGGCTTACCGAGCAGAGGAGGAATTCTGGAGACAGCGGAGTAGACAAATGTGGCTTAGCATGAGTGATAAAAACAGTGGCTACTTCCATGCTGCCACTCGAGGCAGAAGAGCAAGGAACAATATATCAGTCATCGAAAAATGGAGAAGGCAAAACAGTCTATGAAGAGGAACAAATAACAGAAGCTATCACAGATTATTTCCAAAAGTTATTCACCTCTCAGGAAGGGGATAGAGCAGGAACAGTCTCCAAAGCTATCCAGCCACGTATCACCTCAGAGACAAACAAAAACCTGATCAGATCTCCCTTTGCTGAAGAAATAAAAACAACAATCTTCTCTATTCATCCAGATAAAGCACTAGGGCCATATGATTTTTCAGCTAGCTTTTTTCATACAAATTGGGAAGCAATAGGACCAGACATCATTCAAGAGGTCCAACACTTCTTCTCATTAGGTGTTTTACCAAGATCTATAAATGCTACTCATATATGTCTCATCCCAAAGATCAAGGATCCAAAAACAGTGGCAGACTACAGGCCAATAGCATTATGTAATGTCTATTACAAGATAATATCAAAGGTGCTAACCTCAAGGCTCCATCCGATTCTAGATGGAATTGTAACAGAGAACCAATCTGCATTTGTACCGGGGAGAGCAATATCAAATAATGTCTTGATAACTCATGAGATGCTTCATTTTCTGAAAACATCAGAAGCAAAAAAAAGGAGATCAATGGCTGTGAAAACAGACATGAGCAAAGCATATGACAGAATTGAATGGGAGTTCATCAGGCTAGTTCTCGAGAATATGGGATTCCACCCAATCTGGATAAATTGGATCATGCAGTGTGTTACCACAGTGAATTTCTCGATTCTAATAAACGGTGCAGCAAAAGGAGCAATCATACCGCATCGGGGAATACGCCAAGGGGATCCACTCTCACCATATTTGTTCATATTATGCAGTGAAGTACTCTCGGGCCTTTGCAATAAAGTACAAAAAAATTGTAAACTTGCTGGAATCAAGGTTGTTAGAGGCAGCCCGAAGATAAACCACCTGCTTTTCGTTGATGATACCATATTTTTTTTGTAAATCCAATACAAAAAACTGCAAAGCTCTCTTGGATATTGATGTAAGATAATTGTGTGTATCCAAATCAATTACCCAAACACTCCATCATTGTAGTATTTAGGGATCAATCCAAGAGAGGCAGAAGAACAACACACTAAGAATGCAAGAAATCACTTAAGCTAAGCAAACCAAAGAGATTTGTGTTTTATCTAACAACCTAGATGGAAAAAGAAAACAAGCAACGATTAAATAAGTAAACAAAAAACTAGAAACTTAAGCAAGCAATAAACAAGATTAAGACAATGATAAAGATGGGTCTTTGGGTGAGGTCATTGACTTTGGGAGACCTAAAGGTTTGGTCATGTACAGTTATTCCAACCTTCGTGAAGTTTTCAGACCTAAAGGGAACTGAAAGGGAAGATGCTTATCAATTGCGTCCTTCAAGAGATAATTCAGTCCAAAGGGAGAGTTAATGCTTCTCCAATGCCAAACAGAGGATTTCATGGCCCTGGCAACACCTAAATTCACAACGGAATTCAGAAAGTTTCATAGTTGAGCAGTGAGGTTGAAAAGGGTAAAGAGAAGAGACTGCAAACATCGACGATTAGTCTCTCATAACTACTCTTAGAGTGGCTGCACGCTCATTTGTAAGTACTTCATTTCTTGATTTTTTTGTACTCCATCAAATTTACTTTCAGTTTTCTTTTTCTTCATAGTACATGGGATTGGTTACAAATATGACATTTGAAGGAAGACAATTGGAATATTTATGCACCACAATTAAAGCACGAGTTTACCAAATAAGAGTGTTAATTATTTCTGAAATGTTTTAAGTAACAACCAAAGTAGAATGTTTCAATGAATACACCGGAAGACTTACTAGAAGTTTTAAAATAAAATGGAGGAGTCTTCTAGGCCAGTTCTTTGAAACTTCAAATGCCAACTCATTGGTGACCCGTGACCTAATCAACCTTAAGCCATCAACATCGAAGTCTTGTTATTTATTTACGAAGACCATATAAAGTCAGCATCAAAGTCAATGTTTCCTCGTAGTGGTTTATCTTGAGGATATTTGATCATTGATTTTTTACATTCTTTCTCCTTCCTTCTTGTTTTTTTAATCTCTCTGTGAAACTCTCTGTCATGGATTGTCTGGGCTCAACCTTGGGTTCTATCTTGGCGGAGACAGGGCGTAGTATGTGCAGATCAACCTATACTCGAGCCATTTATACCATCCGGTTCAAGTCGAACATCAATGCTCTGAAGAATGCGCTCGATGGCCTTATGGAAGTTCAGAACAAAGTGAATAAAGACCTCAAAACCTTGGAAATTAAAGGGAAATCTTTGCATGTGCAACTGAGGAGATGGCTAAGAGATGTGGAAGAGATTGTCTCTGAAGCAAATTCAATGCACGAAGGACGTGCTTCATATGCTCTGTCCTTGAAATGCAGGCTGAGCAAAAAACTTGTGGTAATTCTTGAGAAAGTCAACAGGCTTGAAAAGCAAGGCGTAGAGCTTCTCGACATATTCTCTTTGGAAGGTAAATCTGAACTAGTTGAAAAAATCCTTGGACCCTCGATTCCTGATCAAACAATAGCATCAGAGATGTTAGTCAAAGTTCTAAATTGTTTGATGAGCGATAAGGTTCAAAAGATCGGTGTTTGGGGTATGGGTGGAGTCGGGAAAACAACGCTAGTCAGAGAATTGAACAATAAGCTATGGAAAGAAGCTGCTACGCAGCCTTTTGGTATGGTGATATGGGCTACAGTCTCTAAAGAGTTTGAATTGGGAAGGGTCCAGAAGCAAATTGCCGAGAGATTGGATATGGAAATCAAATTAGGCGAAAACGAGGAAAAACTGGCGAGACGGATTTATGGAAGGCTTGAGAAAGTAAGTAGCTTTCTTCTCATTCTTGATGATGTCTGGAAACCCATTGATTTAGACCAGTTGGGGATTCCACAAAAAGATGGACACAAGGGTTCAAAGATTGTCTTGACTTCTAGATTTTTAGAGGTTTGCCAGAGCATAAAAACGGATATTGACTTCAGAGTGGATTGCTTATGTGAAGAAGAAGCTTGGGAATTGTTTTGTCAAAATGCTGGAGAAGTGACCAGATCAGATCATGTTAGACCCATCGCAAAAAAAGTTTCTCGTGAATGTGGTGGATTGCCTTTAGCTATCATCACGGTTGGAATGGCTATGCGGGGGAAGAAGATGGTCAAGCTGTGGAAACATGCCCTTAAGGAACTCAAGAGTTCGGTGCCTTATGTCAAGAGTATTGAAGAAAAGATCTATCAGCCTTTGAAATTGAGCTACGACTTGCTCGAGCATAAGATGAAATCTTGCCTCCTCTTCTGTGCCTTATTTCCAGAGGATTACTCAATTGAAGTAGCTGAGCTTGTGAAGTACTGGATTGCCGCAGGATTTATAGATGAAACACAAAACCATGGGTACTCAATGAATCAAGGAATTACCTTGGTAGAGAATCTGAAAGACTCTTGCTTGCTAGAAGAGGGTGCTCATGATGATACAGTTAAGATGCATGATGTGGTTCGCGATTTTGCCATATGGGTCATGTCTTCCTCGCAAGATGATAGTCACGCTCTTGTCATGTCTGGTATAGGCTTGAGGGAGTTTCCACAAGAGAAGTTCGTTCCCTCTATCCAAAGAGTTTCTTTGATGAATAATAAGCTTAAAAGGCTCCCTAATCAGGTGGTAGACTGTGTTGAGCTCTCGGCTTTGCTGCTACAAGGAAACTTTCACCTGGAGGAATTACCTGGTGGGTTCTTGCTATCTTTTCCAGCACTTCGGATTCTGAATCTAAGTGGGACACGAATAAATTCATTACCCCACTCTCTCAGCAAGCTTCATGAGCTCCGATCTCTCATCTTAAGAGACTGTTACTACCTTGAAGAAGTTCCTTCCCTTGAAGGCCTTACGAAAATTCAAGTTCTGGATCTTTGTGCCACTCATATAAAGGAATCGCCAAGAGGGTTGGAAACTTTGAACAGCTTGAGACTACTTGACCTCTCCCGAACACATCACCTCGAAAGCATTCCAGCTGGAATCATCCCACAGTTATCAAGTTTAGAGGTTCTAGACATGACGCTTAGTCATTTCCACTGGGGCGTCCAAGGACAAACTCAAAAGGGGCAAGCAACACTTGAAGAGATTGCGTGTCTCCATCGTTTATCGGTCCTCTCAATCAGAGTCGTGTGTGTTCCACCTCTTTCCCCTGAATACAATTCTTGGATAGAAAGGTTAAGGAAATTTCAGTTGTTTATTGGCCCAACAGCAAACTCCTTACCTACTAGACACGACAAGCGGAGAGTGACAATAAGTAGTCTAAATGTTTCAGAAGCGTTCATTGGGTGGTTGCTAGTGAATACGACTTCCCTAGTGATGAACCATTGCTGGGGTCTCAATGAGATGCTGGAGAACTTAGTAATCGATAGCACAAGTAGCTTCAGCATGTTGAGGTCTCTAACGGTAGAGAGTTTTGGTGGAAGTATAAGGCCCGCTGGTGGATGTGTTGCGCAACTGGATCTTCTACCTTACCTCGAAGAACTTCATCTGCGTCGTGTAAATCTGGAAACGATTAGAGAGCTCGTGGGTCATCTGGGGTTGAGATTTGAAAAACTGAAACATCTCGAAGTCAGCAGATGTAGCCGGCTCAAATGCCTTCTCTCGTTAGGGAACTTCATCTGTTTCCTGCCGAACCTACAAGAGATACATGTTAGCTTTTGTGATAGGCTTCAGGAGCTGTTCGACTATTCTCCAGGAGAAGTTCCAGCCTCTGCTTCTGTGGTACCTGCTCTGCGTGTCATAAAGCTGAGGAATCTCCCGCGGTTAAAGAGATTATGTAGCCAAGAAGAGTCATGGGGATGTTTAGAAAATGTGGAAGTGATAAGATGCAATCTTCTCAAGAATCTACCCATTAGCTCAAGTAACGCTCATAGAGTCAAAGAAGTAAGAGGAGAAACACACTGGTGGAACAACTTAACTTGGGATGATAACACTACAAGAGAAACCCTTCAACCTCGTTTCGTACCCAGCTGATGGAAATATACTAGTTGGCTCACTTGCACTCTCTTGTTATCAAAGTTCCAGCAAAAATTAAGAGAGAGATAGAAGCTTCTCCAGTTTCTAATAGATCAGGATCTCATGGCTGAGGAGCTTCTGTAGCTACAATGCAATCCTGGACTTACAGAAACTTTCATGGATGATAACTGGCTCACTTGCAATCTCCTGACACAGGAGCTCCAGCTCAATCTAATAGAGAGAGCAGAGGCTTCTCCAGTTTCAAATAGAAGATCTCACGGCTGAGGAGCTACTGGACTTGCAGGAGTTTCGAGCAGTGATTTCTCTCAAGCCACTGTGGTTAAAACGGGCGTCCAAGTAGGCCTCAAAATTGTGTGGACAGAATTTTGAAAACATGGGAGTCAGTGTTCTTACACTTAAGTATTTTCCTTTCTCAAAAAAAAATGTAAAAGATATGCTCAACAACTGAAAATTGAAATGGATCATCTTGGCTTGAGGAGAGAAGAAGCGGTTGTCCAAAAAGCATAAAAACATTATGATTAACCTGATTTTATGTCATATATTCTATTCCATGGGACAGTTCTATAAATCTTGGGTTAAGGTGGCAAGCACTGAAACTACTCCAGATCAACATGTGCTGCAAACTTAAAAACGCTCCTCGAGGAGATAAGAGATTACTTCCTTATCTAAGTCGCATAAAATTGAAATTGACTTGGAGGAACAGCATGCTACTGCAATCATATCACCAGCCACTGCATCTGTGAACCAAGAGAAGAATTTTCTTCATATATTCACACAAAGTGAAACAAGGTATCATTACAACTAGTACAACCACACAGCTTCCATTGCTGCAGAGGAAAGAAAAGCAAATAAGAAAAAAAGAAAAAAAGAAAAAAACAACAACAGTCCTAAGCATTTTCTACTATCATTGCCTGATTACTCTGACATCAACCATTTTCTAGAATTATCCGTCTTTGTAATAGATCTCCTAATCTTCATCAGTGGCCTTAGAGGGGCCAGTCTTCTTGGGGAGAAGGAGATTGTGGATGTTAGGCATCACTCCTCCATTGGCAATGGTCACGTCTCCAAGTAGTTTGCTTAGTTCCTCGTCGTTCCTCACAGCAAGCTGAATGTGACGAGGAACTATACGGGTCTTCTTGTTGTCTCTTGCTGCGTTCCCAGCAAGTTCAAGTACCTACACAAAGTTATCGGACCAAATTCAGTTTACAGTTCGAAAGCAGAAGTTAAAGTGAACAACAAGATCTGTTTGCAAAACTCAGCCATGACTTTATTCAACTTATATATATAGCGATCAAAAATTTCGAATTTGCAATCAACTGACAGAATCAAACAGTACCAACTGATAATTATTATGACTTAAATTGATAAAACAAGAAACTTAACCCAAAATAAAAAGAAAGATTTAAGCGTTTGCCAAAATAAAACCCTCCCAATTTCGCACAAATTTCGCGAAAGGAGGAAAATCAAAAACCATCAATTTCGACACAGGCGATCAATAGATGAGACAATCAGGGTATGATGATTACCTCGGCAGCTAGGTATTCAAGAACGGCGGCGAGATAGACCGGAGCTCCGGCACCAACGCGCTCGGCGTATTTACCGGCCTTGAGGAATCGAGCGATACGACCCACAGGGAACTGAAGCCCCGCCTTGCTACTACGAGAGGTAGACTTCTTCGCCGCACCAGATCCAAGCGTTTTTCCTCGACCCGCCATTTCTACAACCAAAAAAAATCTCTAGAAAGAAAAAAAAGTTATGGACAAAGCGTAATTGAGAAATTCTTTCGAGGAAATGACAATAATGAGCTGTAGGCGAAACCCGCCATGAGTATTATTAATATAGTGGAGAAGAAAGTATCGGTGACCAATCATATGACAGTACATGGATCGACAATTCTCACCGTTGGATTGTTGTAAGTTTAAGGGATACGATTTATGTTTCTTGCTGGTTCTGTTGAACTCGGTTCGTTTCAATGGTTATATATGGGCTAATTTGGGCTTACTAACTTTAGCCGAAAGTATCTTTTTTTTCTTTTTTCTTTTTTTTTGCCAATCATATCCCTCATTTTTTTTTTAACATTATTTAGCCCATACTTATTTGGGTCAATGAAAACAAAATGCGATATTCATTGCCAATGAAAAAAAATATCACAAAATGTGACATCCGTTGTGAAAGCCTATCCTGGTTGACCAAATATTCACTAATACTTTTACAATAAAAGGCATGGAATTAGATTTTCGGATAATGCAAATTAATAAAGGTAAATTTACATGAAATTTTCAACGTGGTGCAAGTAGAGCCGTTCGTAGTGGTCCAACGTATCATGGATAAAAGTGTCCATCACGAGCATGATGCAAATAAAACCGTCTGTCATAAATTCTTGTAAGTGAATAGAATTGTCTGTTGTACAATCGTTTTTGTAATTTTTTTCATTATTTGTAATAGATAATAATATTTCATACGACTAAAAAAAATGTGACATCCGATAAACTTTATATCGAAAGTTAGGATATCTTTAAACTAGTATATAAAGTTTATGAGTCAAATCTATTTGTTGTAAATTAGTTTTAAGTTGAAAACTAATGTTTTCTAATATAGTATCAAAGTCAGTTGAATAGGTTGGTCCATAAACCATATATTAGTGTAGTAGTGTCTCCACATTTGATGTGGAACATTCTAAAATTTGAATGCTAACTCCTAAACACAAATGTTTACCAAAAAACAAAAAACACAAATGTTTATTTAGAAAACATACGCGCATACTATTTTCTATATCAATGGGTAACCAATTGTTTTTTTTTAAGAGATATTTGCATCCAAAGTCACTTATTTGAAGTTTACTTACGTTTTTGTTATTTTTTTTGTTTGTCTTCTTCTGTGTCAAATGATGATTTTGTTTTTGTTTCCTATTGGTCTGTGTACTGTATACAGAGGCGCGTGCACTGTACAAGGGTAAGACTGGAAAGTCGATGTATATACATTACAGAAAGTGTTAGTTTCGCACAGCTTTTCAGAAAGCACTAAATTTTTTATGAAACTTTGAAAAAGTGACTCTTAGTGCAAAAGCCCCCTTTTTATATAGTTTAAAGGGTAACCACTTGTCGTGTATGTAGCTACTAGATTAGGTCCCGCATATATATAGGGGATTAATAATTTAATATTTTATAATACGTAAAAAACTATAAAATAGTAGAAAACAATATTATATCACCCATAAAATTAACAAAAATAAGATTGTGAAGACCGATATAAAATCACACACAATAAAAAAATTCTAAGAGAGTATTTTTATTTTTTCCTTTTTTTATTAATTTTGGTTTTCAGAATAAATTTACATTTTTAATTTTTCTTTTTAGTTCAATAACTTTACATTTTAGGATTAAAAATCGATTATAAATTTTTTCTTTTATTGTTAATATTATGTGTCAAAATCTAATTGGAATTTTTTTTACATATGTTAAAATCTGATCGATTGACTTGACACGTATCAAAATCATATGAATAACTAACTTTGAAATTAACATTCAGCTTTATATAATAAGAAAGTGATTCATTTTACAACAAAAGAATTCAAATTATCACTTAAAATCGTTTATCAACAAAAAAGTATCACTTAAAATTAAAATCAAACTATAACTTTTCGTAGAATGCCTTTTATCAAAAACAAAAACAAACCTATAACTTTTCGTTTAATCTCGAAAGTTTGATAACAAACAAAGTAAACCAAATAGACATTCGAAAAAGTGCATGCCTGAACGTGGTTGTGGGATGGCCAATGGCCATGATGTTTTTTTTTTTTTTGGACAAAATATGGCCATGATGTTACCAACCTTTAAAACAAAATTTGGATAATGCATGAAAAAGAACAACACATCCATTATTTTCAATTTTTTAGAAGCAAAAAAACCGAAAAAATAATGGGATGCACTTATGAAAATAACAACACAGCCATTATGAAAACAGACAATTTTATATGGAAAATAATGCAAAAGTACTTCATCTTTGTTGTCCAAAAAAAAAAGTACATCTTTAAACCAGTTAAATTTGATTTTGTACTTGTTGGTATTGACAAATCATTACTTGCCGTTTTTGTTTGTTCACTCGAATGGTTGTGACAACACATAGTGTGGAAGTGTCCTTTGGTCCGACAGTATGTGAAGATTTCAATATTTTATATACAATTTAAACCGCAAAACTATGCAAAATATTGGAAGCATTAGATTTGGGAAATGTGAGGTTGTACTTGTGCATACGCGTATTTTTAGTCAGGAGACAACCAAATCATGTGCACTGTGGCCTCGTGAGTCAAATAGTACCATAGTCTATGGTCCATAGATAGTAAAGTTACCTAAGTACGATCATTGTTGTCATGAAAACTCAGCGGTGATTTAGCTATCAAACAACGTAAGGAAATTCTTAGAAGCAAATAGTAAATTTTAGGAAAGAAATAGTATTGATGCTATATTATTCACATATTACACTGAGATTTCCCAATCCGGGCAGACTTAAAAAAATATAGTATTTCAATCATGAACCGATTTGGCCGATCAGAATGGTAAACTCATGATTTGGTGGGTAATCCGATCCATTTTTTTAATCGTGTGAAATATTATCAATTACAAATTATGAGAACAAATACATGGACGATTTTACACAGATAATTCTATCGGCCTACAAAGATCCACGATCAACGGTCTACATGTACCATGCTCGTGATTGAGCACTTTACCCTTGACAGGTTAGACCACGACAAGTATGCTTGCACCGCGCTGAAAATCTCCTAAAAATTTGCCTCCTTTAATTTGCATCATCTGGGAATCGAATTCCCTATCTCCGGGTGTAGAAGTATTAATGAACCATTGATCAACCACTGGACCGAGGGGCTTTCACAATCCGATCTATTTAATATGCCTTGTTTAAATCCAGAAATTTTGATAAAAACCCATAACCTGATTAGTTTTCGGGTCGAACTCTAAACTCCATATTTTAATTAAAATATTTAAAAGTCAATCAAACAATTATTCTACTCATTTATCTCTATGTTTTCCTTTATTTGATATCGATTTATTTTAGTTGCATTTTTCAAATATATTAGAGTTTAGTTTGAAGTTATAGTTCTATTAATTTCAGTTTGGTTTCATTGAGTTATATTCTTGTCAATTATTATCATCTTTTGTCAAAATATTTTCAAAAATTGGTAGGCAGAATAAATTAATGATATAAATAAGTTTAGATATGAAAAAACATTGTTTATGAGTGTATAAAAAAACTAAAAAATATTAGATTTAGATAGTGAAATTCATCCGGAGCATAATGAATTTCACTATTTTAAAATGACCGCAATTATACTTATACTTACCTTTTACTCTGTTAGGTTTGTCATAATTTAAATATGTATTGCGGTAAAAAAAAAAAACCATGGATACATTACCTAATACAGTATGAAGTGTTTCAAATGCTCTCATTAAAAAATGTTCAATTTTTTTTTTGAAGAAGAAATTAATAATGTTGGAACTTTAATATTTTATTAATTTATAGATTTTGAATAAAAATAATAATTATTAATTATTAATTTAAAAAGAGATTTTCTTTAAAGTTTATAATCTTCTAACATTTACTTCTAAAATTAAAGATGAATTCCAAAAATATTTTAATTTAAAATAAGAATACATCAATAAACTCATACTTTAGTAGAGTGTCTTAGTTATATGTTTGTATAAGTTTTTGTATAGTAATTATTAATTTATGATATTAATGGGACCATATATTTACATAGGAGTTTTGTTAAAAATATTATTTTATTATCTTATCGAATTGTGTTATATTTTGAATTTATCCATCCTGGAAAATTTTATTAATTTATTGTGTTTATTAACAATTTGATTCATCTTTTCTTTTCGGTTATTCAAAATTTCAGAAAAAAATAAAAATATGTTAGTTATTATATTATTTTATCTGTCTGACCGTCTCCATCCCGTTCTGCTCCACGCACTGCACTTGTCTCCATTTGGAGCCAAATATAACCATGTATCCGGTACATAAGAATTCAACAACGATGAAGAAAACAAATATCATTGGGTATCTAAGCACATAGTTCTTTGGGAGTGATTTCCTATTATATTCTGGTGTATCTTATTTTCACACGACAAAAGAAAAAACTCTATAATCAGTTCCCACAACTTTGGTTCCCCTTCCTTTACTATCTCTTTTCAGCAAATGGAAAACTGAATTTCCAGAAGTAAGGTTCTCCAATCCTGAAAGTAGAAACTCTCAAACATTCATTTCAAATTATTGTTTTTCGTTTTGCTTCTTTCGTTCTCATATAGATATACAAAACAGTGGAGAGAGGATAACAAAATGGAAGCTTCAAGCACAAGAAGCGAAAAGAAGAAGAAGAAGAAGCTTGAGAGAGAAAACACCAATACTCAAAAGAACAAGAAGCTGCCCAGTGTTTGGTTTTCACTGAAGAAATCTCTCTACTGCAAATCTGATCCCTCCGATGTCCACGACCCGAGATCCAGAAAAGAGCTTGCTACCATATCCGCCAAGAGAACAACCTGCCGGTCCGGTTGTTCAAGGTCCATAGCCAATCTAAAAGACGTAATCCATGGAAGCAACCGGCATTTGGAGAAACCGCCTTGCTCTAGCCCTCGTTCTATCGGAAGCAGCGAGTTTCTCAATCCCATTACTCACGAGGTCATACTTAGCAACTCCACGTCCGAGCTCAAGATCACTGGCGCCGGAGACATAGCCTCCTCCACCGGATCAAGGGAATTTGTGGGGACACTGAGGCCAGGGACGCCGCTGAATTACTCATGTTCGTACAGGAGCCACGCGTCGAGAAAGGCTTCGTTAGCTGTGTCGGAGAGAGACAGGGAAGGATTAGGAATTCACCCGAGCAGGAGAGATTCCGCCATCAATGGAGGCGATTCCTCTGTTCCTTGCCATAAATGCGGCGAGAAGTTTAGCAAACTCGAAGCTGCAGAAGCTCATCATCTCACCAAACACGCCGGTAATTATCACATTACAACATAATCATATTGAATTTCACAATTAGGTTACAAAGCTTCCTACTTTCCGTCAAATTTCGCCAAGTTTTCATCTTTGAATGTCGCAATTTAGGCTACAGAGTGGTGTCTTTATCAAAGAAATTGAATTTACCCAAATTTCAGTGACTGAGCTCGTGGAAGGCGATTCGTCCCGGAAAATCGTGGAGATAATCTGCAGAACAAGCTGGTTAAAGTCAGAGAATCAAGGCGGGAGAATCGATCGGATCCTGAAAGTGCACAACATGCATAAAACCCTAGCCAGATTCGAGGAATACAGAGACACGGTGAAGATCAGAGCGAGCAAGCTACAGAAGAAACACCCGAGATGTATCGCCGACGGAAACGAGCTGCTCAGGTTCCACGGCGCCACCGTCGCGTGCGCTCTCGGAATAAACGGGTCTACGAGTCTATGCCCGTCGGAAAGGTGCTGCGTTTGCCGGATAATACGGAACGGGTTTTCGGCGAAACGGGAGATGAACAACGGCATCGGGGTTTTCACGGCGTCGACGAGCGGGAGGGCGTTCAAGTCAATCGAGATCGCAGGTGGTGATGGGAACACGGAGAGGAAGGCGTTGATCGTGTGTCGGGTAATCGCCGGGAGGGTTCATCGGCCGGTGGAGAATATAGAGGAGACGGGTTGGTTGAATGGGTTTGATTCTTTGGCCGGTAAAGTTGGGTTGTACACAAATGTTGAGGAACTTTATTTGCTCAATTCTCGAGCTTTGCTTCCTTGTTTTGTGGTAATCTGCAAACCCTAAGTCAAAATTTTGAAAGAAAAAAGTTGGGAAATTTTGGTTGATTGTGTGGTTTATTTGTGGTATCAATAGAGTTTCAAAAACGCAAATTTGGGATATTGATCCCACTATGAAAGTGTAGCTTTCAGAAAATAATACTTAATAAAGTGTAAATGTATTGAAGCAAAACCTCTAACAACAAAAATTTCGATTTCACTCTTATGGTTGATTAAGATTTAACTTTTTAAAAAATAATCAAAGAAAATGTATACATGAGATAGACATGAATGACTTTTAGGCTGGTTTGGTAAACCAAGCAAAATTGGGCATTCTCACTTCAAACCACACGATGGGAAAGTCTCTAGATTTTTGACTACGCATATAAATATACTTGTAAGCTCAAATTAAAAATGTAAAGCTTCTATCAGGTTGTTTTGAGAATGAATAAGTGGAAAAACACAGAATGTGAATTGTAAAGCTTCTTGTTCGTAGTGTGTTTAATTAATTAAATATTATTGGCTATTATACAGATGTGAATTGTGAACTAGAGAATGGGATCAATGAACAAAATGAAAAGAATGGAGATTGAAGAGCGTCAGAAAGAGGCTTTGTTTCACGGGTGGAGGATAACTGGCAAACAAAAAAATAAAAAAGTATCGTGAAAGAGATAAATGGATAATTATGCCCATTTTGCTATTTTTGCCTACATCGTGTAAGAAACTATGTACAGAGGAAAATAATGAACAATAGATGTTCTTATCGATGAAAATGGAATTAGTGATTTTTCTTTTTCTTTTTATGTCGGCAATTAATTAGCGAATGCAGCTTAAATATTGCCATGGGTTTAAGCTAAAACCTCTCTTTACCTAATAGGTGATATATAAACAATCTAGTTTTTAGTAGAGATTAAAGCATGACGTGCTGCTACTCCGAAATAATATGCGTTCCAGCGTAGAATATTTAATTTGAATCATAAAAAAAAAAAAGGTCCAAAATTGAAAATTTGACTTACATCACACTTGCTATGCTTTTGTTTGAATTGAAAAGACGAGCGAACAAGAACAAAAATAACATAACTCGCAGCTAGCATATTGTTTGAATAAAGAGAAATGGTCCATGCGATTTGCAAAGGCACTGAGACAGAGATTGCATCAAAAGCGACGACAAAACTACAAATACTAAAACACAACTTAAACACAGCTAGAACTTTACACTTAGAACAAGTAAATGTTGGAATTTATACCGGTTTATAACGATTTATAAATCCTAGCTATGAATTCAATTGCCAAGATCTCATGTAAATACGAAATTAAATCTAGATCATAGGACTTTGTATATACGGTGAACAGAAAAAACAAGGCCGTGTAGCACTCCAAACAGTGCCTCTACCGGTATCCACACGCACACAAACTAGATCAGGACGGAATGCTAGTGCCGTGGAGATCTGATATCGTAAGGTGACGAACTATTCGTCTCTGTATATGTTTTAGGGTTCGGCGTCCAAAGATGTGTTTAAACTTTAAACAAACATCTTATTACCTCTTTATATAATGAGCACACGTATTAACCTAGTACGTTTGTTTAATGGGCCAAGCCCAAATCTCTTCTAATAAGATAATTACTTTGCTTGCGCTTCACGTGTGTGCTTATCACATACTCACCACGTGTATATGACTATATCATATATAGCATATATGTATTATAATATCCCTTTTATTTATATGTTATATCTTATACAACATATATATATATATACATATGCATATTATTATTCTTGAAACCCAACATATCATCGATCTAGTTGCTTAGGCGTGTGACCTTGTAGAATCATATAATATTATTAATAGGTTCTTAACCCATAGATTATAAGCGGTTTCTAGCAAAACATTATAACCACATCATATTATCACTACAAGAAAACATGCGATTTCTCACGGCCATTTTCATCGGAAATCCGTCATACCATTTTCGACGGATTTCCGACGGGAAAAAAGATCGTCGGTTCCATCTCGTCGGAAATCCGTCGGAACGTTGTCGGAATGTCGTCGAAAATATTTCCGACAGAATTCTGACATGCCTTATTTCCGACGGATTTTCCGACGGTTCTTTGTCGGCAATCAGTCGGATAGCCGTCAGAATTATTTCCGACAGAGTATATTCCGACAGATCATTTCCGACGGATCATTTCCGACGGATCATTTCCGACGGAAATATATAATTTGTATTTTTATATTATTTATAATAATTAATAAATTAATTAAAATAATTCAAAAAAATCAATTTTATCAATTAATTAAATAATTTATAATTAAAATTTTTTTTAATTAAAAAATTCATTAAACATAAAAAGTCTTACAAAAACAAAATGTTATAAAAAAAAATAGAAAATTTATTCGTTGGGAAAAATATGGGAGAAGGCCGCCTTCATGGTCGCATGTAAAGTGGTGAGCTCCTGACGGGTTGAGTTGTGTGCGGTCTCCAACTCCTCGATCTTCGCGTCACGGTCACGGTCTTTCACCGTTTGGTTGAGCCGCTCGATTTCTTCTTTGTACTCTGAAGCATATCGAGGCACCGAGGAAGATGATTCATGGGTCGGAGTCCGCCTAACCCAACGAATCGACCTTTGACTTGTCGAGTTTCCTACAAAATTTTATAAAAATTATTAATGAAATTACGAAGAAAAAAAAATTAATGAAAAGAAATCAAAACTTACAGCGAGAACAATGTCGTTGATCTCTTCCCGAGATAACTCGTTTGAGGACGACGATCCTTCGATAGTGAGCTGCGACAGTGAACTTCTTTGTCCACCTTCTTCTTCTTACAGGTCTCTACAAGCTCACGCATCCCGGGTCTTGGATCAGACAAGTTTTCTTGTTGGTGTGCCTCTTCTCGATCACTTTAAGGTAGTCGGGAGCTTTGTCGTCTGCCTTCGCCTGTGAAATTATGTTAAGTAAAATAATAATAATAATAAACGAAATTAGTAATTAAAAATTGAAATTATACTTACAATTTCCATCGCTTCACGTCGACGGTCTTTGCGCCCCCATTGTGAATGTAGGCCCCCTTCCCTCCTCGGTCGCTCTTCCGATTCTTTGATTGTTTATCGGAGAGCGTCTTCGTCGAATGCTTACTCCAATACTCGCAAAAGCCCTTCCAGACGTCGTCATCAAGGTCTTTCGGCTTGCCTTTGTTGTACTTCCACTTCGGCTTCCACTCATACATGTGGTTCGAGTACGAAAGTGCGGCATACTTGTCGAATTGCCCAATAACCGTCGTCGTATGCCAATGGTCCCACATGAACTCTTGCTACATTTTTTAAAAAATGTTACTTATCAAAAATAAATTTGACAAAATGACAAAAAAAAAAAAATCCAAAATTATTTACCGCAAAACTCTGGTGCCACATGTCTTTCTCAGCGGCACCAAATTGATTTCGTGTGTTTTACCCGCACCAATTAACCCAATGCGCACAATACCGCAATCATAACGGTATGTCGATGTAGCACTTTAGGATCGATCCCACAGAGAATAAAGATTACACACTAAAGATACGAGAAACAAACTAAGCTAGAGCAAAAAAGTTTTTATGTTTTTTATACAAAAAAGAAAGAATAAATAAATCAAAATGCAAAAAAGAAAATAAAAGAAAGAAATCAAAACACAAAGAGAAAACGTTGGATCATGGCTTAAACTATCGAAGAGATGACTAAAGATTGAACTATGAGTGATTTGGAAGCGTTAATCGCTATCTTAGAACATGGAACACGAACATAAGACTAATCCACTCTCGTGGTATCAATCTCTTCATCGATTACCTGATTATCATAAACTCTCGTTTGCAATCAAAGATAGTAGATGAACATTAATCACAAGTCCATTTAGTTCACTAAACACACTAGACTACAATGGCCAATTGTGCATGATATGTAAAGCTCACAAAAGGTTCGGTTCAAGAAATTCATCTAACTCCTCTCGGGTGTGAAAGGCCTAAGTTCAAGACTCGAATGAACAAACCTAATCTAGCACTAACACCGTTTACTCGAATCTATCCCTAAAGCATGGGACGAGACCAAAAATCCTAGGGTGTAGCTTTAGTTCGGTTTGTTACGCCAAACTAGAACTACCTAATCTAGGTGTAGTTCTAAACTTCGGTTTATCATGTCAAATCTAGCATTAAGAATCAACCTAAGAACTTAAGGGAAAGAATTATCCAAGATCATCCTAAATCACCATTATCTAACCATCAAGACAATTTACTAGTGATGCATAAACATTCAATGCAAATTCATTCTTTGGCAAGGAACACGCAAATAGCTTAACTCACTCTCGTGATGCTAAACCTTTTATTGATAATTTGAATTAGCTAATCTCTCAATTGCAACAAATATCAACAAGCATAAAACGCAAGTCCTTTTCAAGCTAACAATTCACCTTAATCATGATGGCTATCGGTTAAGAATGAAAAGCACGTTTAGAAATCTTCTAGACAATCTACCAAACCTCTCTCGAGTGTAAATCGACCATGATCTAGAAATTGAGTAGCTAATTCAACTCTAGCATTAAGATCATTTCTAAACATGTGAACAAATGATCATCTAAGCCTAAACATCAACAAGCAATCATCAAACCATCCAAATCAAGCCTAATCATGATCCAACAAAAAGCTATTCACAAGATCACCAAGAACATGAAGAACACAGAAAAGTCAACTCACAAAAACAACAAGAATCACAAAAGTAAACCATAGAAAAGAAAGAAGAAGAATCAAATAGATATTATATGAAATAAAAGTGAAGAAATCTTCCCTTATGTGAAATATACATGAAGATCCATTCAAGAACACCAAGGGGTGTTCTTGAGCTCTCTTAAGAGAGACTTTTCGTTTGGGGAAAGAAGACTTATGTATTTAGTGGACAAAAATGACTTAAATACAAAAAAGGGTCACTAAAAGTGCCGGCATCGGTTTGGGGATCGGTTTGCAACCAATCTCGCTTGCTAAAATTCTGCCATCCACCTTGGCGATCGGTTTGACGATTTCGACTTGACAGGTCTTCACTATATTGGCCATAACTCTTGAACCACAGGATTGAATGACACGAATCCAACGCTCGCACGAAGCTAACTCAATTTTCTATTTTGTGTCAAATATGAGATTAAATTGGGTACGGGAAGGCTTCCATCCGACATGATCTTTCAGCTCTTTCGGATTGCCGCTGCATTTTTCGGTAATGACATCTCTTCAGTAAATCAAACGCATCTCTTGAACCGCTGATGCGAATGACATAAAACCACTTTCAATAGAAATCTAACTCAATTTAGCATAACTTTCATTAAGAGATCCCAGTCTAATTCAAAGGGCAAGGTGTTCATCCGGTTGGATCTTTCAGGCACATCATCTTGATCAGAAAATCTTTATCGGTTTCAGTGATCGGTTTTGAAACCTATCATACGTATATTTTGCTCATTTTGCTCCTCTTTCGATCTTCCTTCGAACTCCAAGTGTCTCCTTTGATCCAAGCACTCTTAAACACCTGAAAAAGGCTCCAGCAAGCCAAAAACGACACAAAACTCTCTATGACTTCTAAAATACAAGTCAATACAAAATGAGACTTAAATGCATGAAAAGATCCTAAAACTATACAAAGTGGGAATAAAACCTATGAAAACAAAGTCTTAAAAAGATGTAAAATATGGTGTTATCACAGGCATGTCAGACTACTTCTCGTGCGGTTTGTCCAACATGTTGTGGAGCATCCGCAAAATCGCATTTGTGATCTCAGGCGACAACTTAAACCTAAAAATATTTAAAAAAATAATTAATTACGTTAAGATTCAAAATCTAAATCAATTGAAATAATAAACGAAAACTCACTTACCAAGTTTCGTCTTCGAACTTCGGGTCGAGACGAATGTAATTGCCTCGGTTGAGCCCTTGGACAATATCTTTGATCCTAATGTTGTTCCGAGCAGCGGATTGCTGGGAGTTTGGGACTTAAGTTCCCGAGCTCGATCTGCCAGGAGGCGTAGCCCGAGAACCCCGAGAACGGCGTCATTGGGAGCCGCCGCCCAAACGTAGTCCGTCCTCGTTATTTCTGCAAAAAAACATAAAATCATTAATCCATTGAAAGCTAAAATTTTCTTAAATTTCTGAAAAATTCTAAAAAATTCAAATTTCCCGAAGTATTCCCGAAAATTTCAAAATTTCCGAAAATTTCAAATTTCTTTCCCGAAATTTCAAAATTTTCAAAATTCTCAAAAATTGTAATATGTTTTCAAAAAATGTTTTATAAATATTATAAAAACGTTTTTAATTTGTAAATATTTATGAAAAAATCAATTGTAATTTTCTAAATACTTTAAAAAATATATATAAAAACGTTTTTAAAAATCAAAATTTATAAAAAACTTTTTATATATTTATACAAAAAAGTTTTTTCCTTTATATAATTATAATATTTATACAAAAATGTTTTTTATATTATTATAATATTTATACAAAACTAACAACCTAATAATTATACAAAAACACTAAAATTTATATAAAACTAAAAATCTAAACCCTAAAACTACAAACTAACAACCTAAATCTAAAAATTATTCCATTCTAACAACCTTACACTAATAAACCCTAAAAACTATTTAAACAAACAAGATTTACAAAAACAAAACAAGGATTTGAGAGACTTACAAGTTTGGATCCATGGAGGAATGAATAATTGAGGATTGAGATGTGTGTTTGTGAAGAAATCGCAAGAAGAGGGAGATAGAAACGAGAGAAACTCGTCAGAAGAGAGAGAGAGATGAGAGAAAAATGAGAAGAAAGAAGACGGTTTCTGAATTTATATCGATTTCCGACGGCTATATAAATTCATTTAGGCGGCCAATCTTCCCGTAGTCTCGAAAAAACCAAAGTCCGAATTTCTGACGGATAGGTATATTCCATGCATGTGTTTCTATTGGCGAGCAACAGACATGTGTCCAAGGTCCAGATCCGTCGGAAATAGGCCTGCCAATTTGAGTCCAAACCCGCGGGCCCCGCCCCAATAGACCCGCCGCGGGTCGGGTGCGGGTCAGAAAATTTCAAACCGCTGAGAAGCGGGGCGGACCACTTCAATTGGCTGGGCGGGTGTGGGTTGGTAATTTTTCTCCCGCGGGTTTGTGAATACCCGCAAAGTGTTTTTTTTTATATTTATATATTTTTTATTATTATTCTAACTTAAAAAAAATTTACCCAGAAATTTTTTTTTCTACCGTGAAACATTTAAAATTATGTATATTATATTTATTTTTGTGAATGTGAACAGTTGCGGGTTACCTGCAGGGACCGCGGACATTAGCGGGGCGGTGCGGATCAAAGGTTTTAGGTTTGCGGGTTTTCGTGGGTAAAAAAAAAAATTGCTCCCGCAGGGGGGCGGGTCCCACCGCTTCACACCCCTAGTCGGAAATCCGTCGAAAATTTCCCACGGATTTCCGACTGATATAGGGTAAAATTGGGGTTTAGGGTTTAAGGTATGGTGATATGATTTAACAATCCCTAATCTACATGTTTCATTCAGAAAATAGTAAATTCATCAATGTTAAAGACTTTGTATGAGTTTATAACTTTTACAACCTCAAAACCTATATATTTCACATAACATCAACTATACCTTATACAAGCACTTCCATCAATTTTATAAATTATAGATAACACATTTATTTTGAAATTTAACAAGTTCAAACTATTGTATATACATCATACAAGTATTTGTCTACAATTTCTACAAAAAAAAACTTAACCCCTATACCATAAACCACATTTTTGATCATCCGTGGAAAATTTCCGACGGATATGGAGCTTGAAGGTTTAAGACATTATGTAAACGAGGTAAACGTGTTTAATACCAGATGCACAATAATCCGTTAGAAATCCGTCAAAAATTTCCCACGGATGATAAAAAATGTGGTTTAGGGTATAGTGTAATAAACCCAAAAAAATCCATTTCGGATTCAAAGTAGTTTTATAAACTTAGACATTTGATATACTTATGTGAAATTTCCGACGGATTCAGTTTTAGTCGGGGGAATATCAGTACGAATCAGTTTTAGTCGGGGGATTCAGTTTTTGCCGGGATTCTGAATCCGTGGGAAATTTCCGACGGATGTATACTTATCATTTTTTATAGGTTTTCGAAATGGATTATTACACTGAAGTATATCAAATGTCTAAGTTTATAAAACTACTCTGAATCCGAAATGGATTTTTTTTGGGTTTTCGAAATGGATTTTTTTGGGTTTTCGAAATGGATTATTACAAGTACAAGTACATATTTTACAATGCAAAGTTTATAAAACTACTCTGAATCCGATGATGAGTAATCTGATTCTCTTGAATCTGAAGTTTTCCCAAATTTGTCAAATTCTTCCTTCGAATCCTCAAATGCATGATCGTATGCATGTATGGTGAAATCAACAACAAGGTCGACCTCAAGGGAATGTTCGATTGAACCCAAACCTATGGAGCTTTGTTGGAGGGGTTCATGATCGGACATCCCATGAACCCTACCTCTCGGGTTTATCGATGTGATTGTAACCCACGGGTCTTTTTTGTTTGTCACTCGAGGATATGGAATATAGCATACCTACACCATGTAATAAAGTCATATAAAATTTTAACAACGGGAATGCAAAAATACTAACAAATAAACGTAAAAGAAAAATTCTAACCTAGTCTGCTTGTGAAGCAAGTACGAATGGCTCGTATTTCTGGAGTCACATTCTACTATGTAATGATGTAACACCAAATTGGTCGTGATGCACTTCGCTTCCTACTAATGGATCGTTCCAGTCGCATAAAAATGCAACGCATCTCAAACCGAGCATTCCCGGGTACTGAACATCGAAAATCTCATGTACGACACCATAGTATACAAGATCACCGGACTGAGTAGATACACCGTAATCTGAAGTTGTCGCACTCCTATCATCCCGAAGAATCTTAAAAGCCTACCCCTGTGTGATATACATCACATGTGACTGCACGTTTGCTAGTGGAAAGCGCACAATTTCTTCTAACCACGTGGGAAAGTTTTGTCTGTTAGCCTTCTCTGTCGTGACCTGCACAAATAAAATAAAATAAAGTGTATAAATAATTCATCATATATGATAGTCAAAAACAAGGCAATAACACTTACATAATCTCTTAACCAACGTCCGAACTCTTCCTGTTTGACCTCGGTTAGCTCGTCCTCTGTTTTGTTCGGAAATGCAAAACGTTGATATGCCATATATATCCTGTGAGATTGAAGTGATCATCACGTAAACATATATATAATCAAGGACCCAATAAATAATTAATAATTTGGTTCAATATAATTAATACTTCTCATATTCATCAACTTCGTTGCCGTTTGTAAGAATATACATATGCAATTGCTCTCGCTTTTGTGTTGAAAGTCTCCGCTTCTTGCCTTTTCCACTAAGTCGTTCAATCTCTAAGAATATATGAGGAACATCGACCGGATAGAAAGGTATTACGCCTCTGTCATCATGTCGAGCTGGTCTACGACTCTTTGTTTTGACTTGTGATGGAAAGTAGAACTCGGCAAAATGTGAGGTTTCTTCATTGATGCTCTGTGCGACAATAGAACCCTCCACTTTGCTCAAATTTTTCACCTTCTTCTTTAGATGAAACATATACCGTTCGAAATGATACATCCAACGGTACTGAACCGGGCCCCCAAGCTCTGCTTCTCGAGGGAGATGAATTGTTAGATGTTCCATAACATCAAAGAAGGAAGGCGGAAATATCTTCTCCAAATTGCAAAGGATTACGGGTATATTATTCGCAAGGTTGCGGATACCGTCTGATGTAAGAAAGCGCGAACATATATCTCGAAAAATGCATCAATCCCTGCATAATATGCATAACAAATGAATAAATAAATACTAAAGTATTGTGTAACAAATTAAAAAAATAATTTAATGATTGTATCTGCAATTGGTTCGTGGACATTACGTGGTAGAAGACATGCAAATGGAAGGAGACGATGCATCACAACATGGAATCATGACTCTTCATACTAGTAAACTTCCCTTCTCCATGATCACTGTAATTCCGAAGGTTATATGCGTATCCGTCCGGGAATCTAACACTATCAAAAATCCAGTTAAAAAACTCAGCCTTTGAAAGTTCATCCAACCGAAAAGCCGGGACCGGAGGCTTCCCGTTCCCTGTCACATGTAGTGCTCTACGAGAACAAATGTCTGGCATGTCCAATCTAGACTTCAGATTGTCCTTCGTTTTCCCTTGGACATTGAGAACAGTGTTCATAATGTTGTCGAAAACAAAATTCTCAATGTGCAAGACATCCAGATTATGCCTCAAAAGATGGTCCTTCCAATAAGGCAAATCCCAGAAAATACTCATCTTGTGCCAATTATGTAAGTTGCCACAACCATCAACAGGATGATGCCCGTTACCACCACAATCAACGGTCCTATCTGCACCAAAATCTATGAACTTAGTCAACAAATACTGTCCATCTAACTCAGGAGGTGGACCATCAACTACTTTCTGGTTTTTCCTAAATAATGTCGTGCTCCGACGATAAGGATGATCGCTTGGTAGGAATCACCTATGACAATCAAACCAAGACGTTTTGCGTCCGTGCTTCAATTGGAACGCATCTGTGTTATCTTGACAGTACGAGCACGATAACCTTATGTGCGTTTTCCATCCTGATAACATGTCATATGCTGGAAAATAGCTAATGGTCCACATAAGTATTAACCGCATGACGAAATTCTGCTAACAAGAAACATCAAATGCCTCAACACCTTGATCTCATAACATTCGCAGCTCATGAATCAATGGCTGAAAAAACACATCAAGTGATCTCTTCGGATGCTCTGGTCCAGGAACAAGAATGCTAAGGAACAAGAACTTCCATCTCATGCACAAAGATGGCGGCAAATTGTAAGGTGTTACAATTACTGGCCACAAAGAATATTGTCTGTCGTGCTTCCCAAAAGGGTTGAATCCATCGGTACATAATTCAAGGTATACGTTCCTCGCCTCATACGCAAAACTGGGATACATTGACTTAAAATGTTTCCATGCTCCTGCATCTGACGGATGAGCGATTTCTCCATCCGTTGTATGCTCTGCATGCCATCTCATTGCTCTCGTTGTGCTCTCTGAGTGATATAACCGCTTCAATCTCTCTGTTAACGGCAAATACAACATCCGTTTATATGGCACTAACACTCTTACACGTGTTTCCTTGTACCGAGGTTTGCAACAAAAACGGCATTTGAACGGTCTGCGTCCTCTCTCCAGTAGAGCATATAGTTGTCGATGCATACATCTATCATCTGATACGGCAATCCTATACTAGCAAAAAGTTTATGTATCTCATAGTATGATAACGGTGCAAGATTATCTTCTGGCAATATGTCTTTCACAAAATCAGCGATTGCATCCACGCACTTCTCACTCAAATTGAAATCCGTGTTTATACCCATCATCCTAGTTGCAGCTAATAAAGGGGAATGTCCACCTATACACCCATCATATAACGGATGTTTAGCAGCGTCTAACATATCAAAGAATATCCGAGCTTCTAAGTTAGGTTCTTCTCCTCTATCTCCATGCTCAGCAACCGATGGTATACTTTCACGAAATGCATCGTTCACCATTTGAACATGACCTACGATACTTTCTACTTCCATTGAAGGTTCTTATAAGCTAACGTTATCCCCAATATATTGTGCACTAGTAGTAGCATAATTATCCACCATTGTATCATTTTCTCCGTGATAATATCAAATCTTGTAACCCGGCACAAACCCATGACAATACATGTGTGACCATACTTCATCTATCACGATAAATCTACGATTCCGACAATTGGTACAAGGGCAGTAGATTTTACCGTTTTTTTTTTGCTTTCTTCTGTATACCCGCAAATGCCATGAATTCCTGCAGACCTTCTTTGAATTCCTCCGTAACTAGGCTTGTGTCCGGAATTTGATGAGGCTTGTCCATCCATGATCAAAAATAATTATAAGGATCTGAAGAAGATATTTTGGTAAGAAATTGTATATGAGAGTTTTTTTTATGTGATTGTAAATGAGAGGGGTGGATACGTTTTTATAAGAAAATTGTGCGCGATTTCCGACGGTTTTCCGACAGATTTCCCAGGGATTTCCGACGGATACCGACAATATTCAAACGGCTACCGACAATATTCAAACGGTTATGTAACGTCTATATTCTTTCGAACGGCTATAACATCCGTCTAAATTCCGTGGGAAATATTTCGACGGACATAATCGTCGGAAAACCATCGGAAATTTTCGACGGATTTCCGACATGTACTACTTTCCGACGGATGTTATTTTCGTCTGAATTCCGTCAAAAATCCGTCGGAATATTCTGACGGAATTTAGTCCGTCGAAAATGTCCATGTTTTCTTGTAGTATATAAGATTGTCAAACCTTGATATTACAACTTTAACTAGAAAAATACGAATGATTTCAGGACATTTCCAACAGTAAGACCCATCATTTTAGACGTTAAAATGATTTTGAGAAAGGTTTGATTACGGGAGGTTTGTTAAATCTGGTTATTCAGCCAAATCCAGATTATGTACCCTCTAAACATTAGTTTAGGTCCGGCAGTATGGGTGTGTAACTTGTAGACAAACAAAAAAATGAATTTGTGGTAGAAACAAACGTTTTTATTTTATTTGTTGAATATGCCTTTATAAGATCCGAAGTCTTAAATTTGAATACATTGTCATATATACTAATATACAAGATCATAGTTATGAAGGTTAAAGAAATATAGTTTGTATATAGTTAAGCGATTAAAATGCAAATTTGCATTGGTTCATTGGCTAACGGGTTCACTTTGATAGTATATTAACACCTTTAAAATCAATTACTTGTTGAAATTGGAAAAAACAAATTATTATTGGATTCTCAAAATCACAATGGTCTGATCATTTGTGGTTCAAGGTATGAAACCTAAAATTGATGGAAGCATCAATTGTTTGATGAACAATTTCATCTATACCATATTTGTACTGAAACCCCAACTCTCTTAACTTTTTTGAAGAAATCATAGGCTTCGTCAAACATTGTCTCTCTTCCTCATCGTCATTTACCCTATAAATCGAGAATAATATAATTGATTTTCATAGGAGAAAAACAATGAAAAATAAAAAGCATTGAAGATTGTAAAATTTCAAGAACTTACTTTTGAACTTTACAAAGATACTCCTTAGAGAAGTGATGAAGCATCAACTCATGCATATCAATGTTTTTAACACAACATATGTATTGACCGTTAGCTTTTCGTTGTTCCATCAGAAACAAATGCGCGCTGCAAATATCATCAATGTGTACCAAACCAATCGAACCCATTCTTTTGTTCACTGCTGATAGTATCGCAAACAACTTGGAGTCACCTGTTTTTATAATCATGTAAAAAACCTAAATGGTTAAGCATGCCCACTTTTTTCGTAACTTATATGTGATAATGAAAAAGGTTATATATACACACACCTGTAATTGGAGACAAGAGAACTTGAAGGCTTGATGGTAGAGAAGGAGTAAGGAATGGACCCGAGACAGTAGTTGTAATGACTGAAACAAGATCCATTCCTCTCTCTTTTGCATATCTAAATGCTTCTTCCTCTGATACGAGCTTCGATAGTACATAAATCTGTCGCCCACACACGAAGTCTAATTCTGTTATATTGTAAGGCGTTATTTAATGAATTAGATACTAATTGTAATACTAGTATTTACCCATCCACTTGCTTTTGTTTTAAGGACATGATCAATGGGAGTCTTGCAAGTCTCATCCACGACAGATCTCCATCGTTCATTCTCATCTTTCGCTGTGAGAGTACTGATGGATGATGTAAAGACAACTCTTTTGACTGATTTTGACTTTAGACAAGAACCAAGTACATTCCGTACGCCTTTTATCGCGGGATCTATCACTTGGCTCTGGACATAACTCTCTGCGAATCACTCCAACAAAACCCGGTTTGTTTCCGTTAAATTCAAGACCAGACCGATGAACTAGTTTCTTTGATCTTGACGCGAGACATTTTCCATCATTTACATTTTACATTGATGTTTCACCAAATCATGGTCAAGATTTCAGTTGATCTATAATGATAACATTCTAAGATTAATACTAAACCGAAGATAGATATTCGTAATACTAACGGTTTGATCCGGTTGACTTGAAAGTGAACCCGGTGCAACGAAAAGGTCGTACCGAGATTGACGTCATTTGGTGAGATATCAAACTCCATGGAAGCCGCGACATGGAAGACACCGTCGCAGCCCTTAACGGCGTCATCAAAGCTGCCGTCATCATGAAGATCGGCTCGGAATAATCTAAGCCGTTCATTTCCTCTCCATTTGGATTGAAAATATTGAGATTTTTCTGTCAAGAGCAAGAATTTTTTAGTTTAACTACGAAGTCTTCAAGCTAATTTACAAAAACAGTCCAAATTTTAGTTAAAATAACTAATTAATCCATATGTTTTTTAACTATCTCTGTAAAGTACCTGAGATTAGATAATAAACAGACTTAAAACTCATGATTTTTTCCACAAACGAAGTTACTTATGTTTAATTTGCACTAAGATTAACAAATAATTTCAGTCCCATGCAAAAACTTATCATTGACAATCATATTACCCGAATAGTTATAAAAAAAGAAAAAAAATTAGTTTTTTTTTATACCAAGATCTCTGAGAGTGGCATGAACAGTGTAGCCTCTTTCGAGAAGAGACTTAACCAACCAAGAACCGATGTATCCACTTGCACCCGTCACGCAATACGTCGCCGTTTTCCTTCCCTCTCCGTTCAATTTCATCGTCTCTCTTCTTCTCACTCTAATTTCTTTTTCTTCTCCATATACCAAAGTGGGTTTTTCAATGTAAATTATTAACTTTGGCTTGTAACGAATACCACCTTTGTCTGTGCTGTTTTAATATTGCTTGTTTGTTTTTTTCTGATTTGGTGTTAAATTTTTTATATTTCTGACAAAAGTTGTGTTTTAAAAAATCTGACATTTGGAAAACTACTAGACAGACAGATTTTTTTGTCTTTTCTTTATGGCATATTATTATACTATTTGGTAAGATTGGATTATTGCAACATTGGCGTTATTATCATGGTGCATTTTGATATATAATATTACTCTGTTGAAACTTGGGACAATGTAAGAAGAGGAGATAAAAAGATGTAACACCATTAGATTATAAGACAGATGAAGAAAGAAATCTTAAGAACAGTGAAGAGACAGCTGTTGAAAACTGCGAGACTTGTGTGGTTTCTTAATTTTTGGCCTCCATGAATTTTCTTCCATTTTTCTCAATACCGTAGATTGTGTTCACATAACTGTAACACCGATCGAATTTAATGGAAAATCTAAAAGATCTCTCGCGAGAGATAAGCATTTGACTTCTAGAAAAGTTTTCTTACCGGAGAGGACATCGGCGCCATTTCCAGCGAACCCGCTAAACTCTTGTGTTTGCTTTCTCTTCTTCTTCCACATCACATGAGAAGGCTTCCAAGGACATTGTAAGAAGGCTGGGCTGGGCCGGGCCAGGCCATAGACCCACACTTGTATAATAATCTGAAAACGAATCATATCGTAACACATCATTAGCACTAATAAGTTCGACAAAATCTTAATTATTTACTATATATATTTCTCTATGGATAACACGTCAACCCATATAATTCACCCACGAAAACCTGCAATCTGTCGACGCAAAGTGTGAGACCCGCTTTTCTGCTGGTCGAAGTTTAAACTCATTTTCGATATCTACATGAGACGGATTTTGATTCACAATGATAACTTTATACACATGTACATGTGCATACACATAAATGTAAATGTATATTGATTTGAACATGTAATATAATCGTTGTACGAATGTTATTACTATATTATTGAAGACCTTTAACAAATAAAAAAATTATTACTAACATCCGAATTTAAATGATCTGCATAAGCATAATTAAATAATTAATATATGTGATATCGATTGTTTACAAACAAAAATTGTTAATGTGCACAATGGCATGATGAAGTGGTGGGTGGTGTCTGGTGGATACAAAGGATGAAAAGTTGGATCTTACATAGACAAAAACCTCTTCATGGGGACACCTAAAAGAAGACCCTTATCTTTCAACTTTTTTTTTTTAACGACAAACAAACAAACAATTTCATTAATATCAATATAGAGTTACAAAGTTAATATACAAAACTTCCGGAAAACAAATTATTACATATGCAGATATATGCGTCATATGTTAAAAATGACATAACATGAGAAGTGAATTTAACGATGCTTTCCGAAGTAAAGTCTTATTCGCTAACGGATGATTACATCCGTTATTTTCCTTCTCCGTATTCTTTCTTTTTCTGATGCATATCGTGTGTTTGGCTAGCAACTTTTGGCTAAAACTTGTAGTTACACACAACATGATAAACCTCAATACTTCCGTTGTTTGAAGTTCTGTTTCTATAGAGATACCAAGGCTTCCGTATCCAAGTCCTTCTATAAGGGTTTAGCTTTGATTTTGTTCCCCCGTCGAGCGATGCATATTCGTGTTTTGGCCTCTTAACATGAAAGTGATCGAAGCCCAAATTTATTGAATCTTCGCTTTATAACCACATCATCGTCATCCTGTAATCTTGGTATGGCTGACAGTGAAGGCCAAATATGCTGACTTCTTGAATTATGATGTTTGTCGATGAGAGCACTAGATCTTATTCTCCCTTGTGGTTGTCATACAAAAATTTCACGGATCCATACAAGGGAATTTCTGAAAAGCCTTCTCCTCCATAGTGGTGGCCATAGTGAATGTTTCCAATGCAAACAAAGACCGCTGGAGAATGAGACCAACGTAAGGAGGCCTCTAAAAAACGCAGACAAAAAACAGAACTATAAGTATAAAGGCACCACCACTCATCGAGAATCAATGTCTCTTCTATATGAATAATTTCCTTAAGTGTTCATACCGACCAACACCAGAGTCGCTCAAACTGCAAAATCTAGACATGTGGCTTGTAAAGATATAAAGATGTTGTTTCTTTAGATTCGAGAGAACACTAACAGCCATGAACATGTCTGAACTTGCTTCTTGAGCACATCCATCCGTCTGTAGCGTTATCAATGTGTCGTCAACACCACATGGGATGTCTTGTGATCGACATCGAACATTATCACTCATGATTAACGTTAATTGGAAAACGAAACAGAAGAAGATTGGAAAAGCGTTGAAATAGGAGAAAATCCAAGGCGGTTTAGGAATTAGGGATTCAAGGAATAAATTTCCAACAACCGCCAGAGATTTTACTCAACGGACTGAAACCGACAGAATTGATCCAAAGGAATCGGAGATCATACGCCGGACAAACACCCTTATCTTTCATACTCACTCATACGCACACACAAATCCACAATAACCACCAAACCTATAAGTATATTCGTTACTACTAAAGAATCTATTTACTGCAACACACGCCACGATTCAAGAATAAAGGGAATCTTATCTTCAAAACCCAATTTAGAAAAAAATACTTTTGCAAGAAAATAAATCTTCTTTTGCTGTGTAATCGGATGAATGATCAACACAATGAACGAAAACAAAAGCAAGAGAGAATCGAATTGAAATAAATACCCTTTGTTTTTGGCGCAAAAAAAGATACATACTTTTTGTCTATGGTTTTTAACCTTTTTATTATTAAACTAATGAATAATATTTATCAAAAAAAAAAAACTAGTGAATAATAAATACATACCCTAAGAATTTTTTTATGTTAGCAATTTATTAATGGTGTAACAAGTTAACGACCAATCTTTCGTCAGTACATTTTAAATAAGACTCCATCACAAAATTACGTAATGACGAAATAATTGTCGCTAAATAACTAGCTACCACTACTACATTTCGAAGCTAGAAGTCGATATTGAAGGACTACAAATCTGTAAATAATAAATTAAAAATAAAATTAAAGTTTTCATCTCCAGTGTCGGTATATAATATCGTTGAGGATAATATTATTAATTGGTGGCGATAAAGCGACGGAAATCAATACTATAAAAACACTAGAATCTCTTCTGACATATAAGCTTCAAAAAAATTAAATATGAAAAACCAATCAAAACAAAACATTAATATACATTAATTTACACATTAATTTTTTGGGGTAATTATATAACCACATAGGTTTTAATCAACCAATAATATTGTATTACTTGTTTATAAACATTAATGTATGGAATTTAATTCGATAAATCAACATCTTAGTGGATACACTTCTTCAAACAAAAAAAACTTCTTACTGGATACAGCAAAAAAAAAAATGGTAATGACAATTGTATTGAAACATTTAATTTGGATGTGTATACAATGGAGAAAAAATGTGCTAATATTAAAAAGTAATATAGTTCATTATCAGTTTATCATGGTCCATAATAAGGAGTTTGCATGCTCGTGGAATACACAATTATATAAAAATAACAAATTTGAATATTTGGGGACACGCATTCGTCTACCCTTTGTAGTGGCAATTGGTACATGGAACGATTCTCATGAATGAGAGAAACGTTTCGTATTGATTCCATGCTCAAAGTTGGTTTGTGGGATTAGTAATCCAAACCAAAACCTCTCTCATGTCTTCAGTTTGGTACAAAAACCAATCCGGTTTGCTTGCAAGTTGCATACTACTTCGAGTCTCTGAGTAATCATTGATCCATATAAAGCTCATTTTCACATGACATTTCTTCACATGACATTTTTCATGCTAAATAATAGTTTGTAACAATTTTTTTTGTATCTAACGATATAGAAAGACTATTTTCTCAAATAAATATGTAATACAATTTTTTATATTTGGGAATAATTTCACTTTTTAAAAAACATTGTTTCAGTTAGTTTTTTTAATTTGTAACTACACAAAAAAATTATAAAAACATGAGTAACAAACAAAAACTGAATAAATAAATAACCCGCAACGTAGCGCGGGGACCAACCTAGTAGCAAGTAATAATTAGTACTTCTCAATTTATCGACGAATTGTTTTTCATTAGCGGTGGATTATGCAATCCCTAATAGGTTATTCTTTTGTAGTTTTTATATCTACATGTATCTTAGATCAACAAACTAAACAGCACGGATTCCAAAATAGTTAAGTTTCATGTTTTGTTTTTGTTTTTCCTGACATATTTTGCTTTTGTAAACTGAAAATTAATTATTATAGTAAAATTTTAACAAATGATATTTAGAATTTGTTATAAGGGTGAAAATTAATTGAATTATGATGGAAAAAATAATATAGCGTTTTATATGGTAAAAGTAATAAAACATGAATTGCATTGTATCACTAAGAGATTCGTGTTTGGTTAATTTAACTATATAGATCGTTGCAAAATTGAAGATGAATTTTGGTTTCCAATAAATTTTACATTTAATTCAAAAAAATAATAGAAAAGCAACTAATATTTGATGGAATTAGAGGGTTTGTTGTGGGCCAATGGGATGTTGGGAAGAGCTCTTGGTCTGTCTACTTAATGCGATCAATAGAAAGAGGAAGACGAAAAGTATTGAGATGATAAGAAGGGTGTTGTTGAAAGTAACTCAAATTTTTAATGGATTTTAAAGGGGGCATACTAGAATGAACAACTAAGAAAATTAAAATATTTCAATTTATCTAATAATATCGGGTTTTTTAGACCGATTTGTTTGCCCTTTTTTTCCTTTTGACTTCCTATATCAAGTCAAAACTTTTTTTGATCGTTGATCTTTTCCCCCATTACATAATTCAATGGATGCAACGGAGTATTCCTAACCTCTCCTTTATTTAGCGAACTAGTTTTTGTACGTGGAGACCATATTATTTTACCCTATGTGCCTAAATCTATTACGATGTACATCTATACAACTCTATACTTTCCACTTGTGGTCTTCATTTTTGTTCCCCACCTTCTTTGGTTTCTAACAAAAGTTCCTCTACCTTTCTTCTTATAATTATTATTATATTCCAGTTCTTTTTTTCGCAACATATTAGGAATAACTTATCCTTTATTATTATTATTATCAAACTGATAATCTATTTTAAAATAATAATAACAATAACTAGAAAAATTAAAAAGGGCGCTAACCCTAGCAAGAAAATAGTGCGCATTTGTTCATGGAATCATCAAAACAATCCATCCTTAAATGATTTTTTTTTATATATCCTTCAATGATTTCCTCTTCTATACTCCTCCTTCAATGATTTCCTCTTCTAGAAGCTTTTTAGAAACATGGGAAAGAGTATAGTTTAAATGATTTTCTCTTCTGTACTCTTCCCCACGCTTCTAAAAAACATCTCCCAAAACCAGCAATATCATTATTGGGTATATGAAGCATCGTCACGTTTCTGGGGTTGTTTGGTAAAGATTTTGACTGTGAGTTTTACTGTAGGCTTTTGGCTGTAGAAAATTGTGCTGTTAAAATGTGGTTGTTACTTTTAAACCTGTAGAATTTTTTTTTTATTGAAATATAATATTTGTTCAATTTAGAAATATTAAGTGAAACTTTGAAAAAAAAAAATGGATCTCAAAATAACAAGAAAAAGGATAATTTTTAATCAATTAAAATTTATTAGTGATAAATTATATATAAATTTATAAAAAGTTTTGAATAATTTTGGAGAAAAAAAAAGAAAAAGTAAATTTATTTATTTCCTTTAGTTTTTTAGAGAAAAATCTCTAATTTTTTCAAAACAAGACAAAAAAGATAAAGTTTGGCTGTAGAAACTTTAGACTTAAGAAAAAATAAAAAGTATGTTTGGCTAAAAAATAGCTTTGAGAACTGTTAAATAACTTAAAGGTCATCAAAGCCTAACGCCAAACAGTCCTTCAATAAGATGAACCTATTCGATCTTACTACCAATTACATCAAAATAATTTTATATGTATAGTATCATCAAATACACTCTTGTTTTGTTTGGACCGAGATCCTAATCAATATAACTCATATTTATAATTCCAAGTTTATGAGATTTCATTTTAAAAATTGGTTGGTAACTAATGAATGAAATACCTCATGTGTATTTCTTTTATTATTAGATTACGTCATATATTTTATTTAATGTGTGATGTTAGTTTTATTTATAACCTTGAAAATTTGTGATTTCAATGGATAAGTTAAATGGAATTCAACAACCCCTAAATTAAAATAAATTGGGATCATCAAGGTATAAATAATGAACGAACGGAAATCAACCAAAAGACACGTATTATCTGTTTCTTTTCTAAGAAAAAAAAAAGTTAACTACTTTACTGGTTGTGGTTGTGGCCTTGTGGGTGAAGCGGGCGTTGGCTACGTGCATGGACCCATCTGGTATGATTATTGGGGATACGAATCAATAATGGGCTTAAAAGTTCGTATGACCTAAGATCCATTTCACCTTATCTCTATTGGATGGATACTAACTTAATTACATGGTCTAAACACATTTTGAATTTGATGCACCATGTTTTTCCGACACCTAAATACCCACTTGCTCTTTTCAATAAGATAAATAATAATCTTAAGTCAATCTTAGGCCTGTTTTTAATTATATTTGCGTAAGCCTCGTCACAAACAGAAGGAAACTCTTTGACTTGATTCTAATCAGATTTATGATTTGCGTTATGTTTATACAAATTTATTTATATTGTACATGGAAACAGTATACTAGGGTGTAGTCTACAGTCACATATATATGCATGCACATTGCCAGATTAAAATCCAAATTATCATACATCGACAATACCAATACAAGGCATTATAGTATATAAATATTGGTAATGGTGATTCATTTATCTCATTCTTTAGAGCTATTAAGTATTAACAATTTCTATTGATAAAAATATAAAGTTAGAGTTTGTTTATTTTAACTATATATTTCGATACTAAGTTAGAGTATATACTCCTAATAATTTCTTCTAACTAATCAATACCGTTAATAGTGGTCACAAAAGTTACTTTCTTTAATGATTTGAAATGTATAGTGAAACGACCATAAAATTTGATGAAAAAATTTAGAGGCAAGTAAAATAACTAGTCATACTTCAAACTGATTATCCAAAACATTTTTAAGTACGAAATTGATGTGAATTAAGCTGCAAGATAAATTAAAAAGTGGATACGAGCTATAATATAATCAGGCTTTAGATGTTACATTCGTATCATAGATAATATTTTAGAGAGTTCAACTCTGTAACCCTCTTTATGACCCATCTTGTCAACTTTATTTTAGACACCTGAATGTTTATCCTAGCTTAAGAACATCTCCAAGGGGACGCCATTCCACTAAATTTGGCGGGCATGCAGCTCCAATCCAACGCCATCTTCAAAGCGATATATGTTTATTTGGTATTTATGAACAGTGTCATTTCATATTTGATGAAACTGTTCATAACACCAAACATTAAAATATATATATATTTTTATTAAATAATATGATTAATTTGTTGTTTATTAATTGATTATATTTGTAACCAAAAATTGAATATACCATAAATATTTTTGTAATTTTTCATTTATAATAATATGAAATTTTAATTGTAATACATATGAAATATTAATTTGCACAAAATATATAAATTAATGCGCAAATTGATTAAGGTTTAAAATACATATCGAAGTCCAATTAAACACTGGAAACATAAAATTAAAAAGTTAAAACTAAAAAAAACAGAAAAACTAAATGCAACACGATAATTTTTAAGGACATAATATAAATTTAAACGATAAATTTAGTATCCGGGAAAACTATTTCCACTAAGATAATTATAGTATTGTGTGAAATTAAACTTCGAAATGCATTAATTGAACATTTATGGTCCGAATACACTAATTCTAAAAATTAATACGATGTAATTTATTTCAACACCAAATTTGATGTGCAACTTGCATATGCTCTAAGGCCATGAAGTTTATAACTACTTTTTCCCCAAGTTTATCATTACTTTTTTCTGAACTTTAAGTTTATAATTACTTAATCGGAAGTAAAGTTAACTAATCATGGCTGACAGAAAATATCAAATATTTTGACTGTAATGAAATATTGCAAAAGATGAAAACCGACACACTCATTTTATTGGTTAGTAGCATGTGGTTTATGTCCATGCCCATCAATTCTGTTGGTTGTGTTTGTAAACTTTGTTGTCTTAAAGTGTTCTTACTCAAATGATCAAATCATATGGTCTTAATTTAATTATTTTAATACTCTTTTTACTCTATAAATCTATATAATAAATAAATGCTCTCAAGTTTGTGTGTCTCTTCTCTTACCAAATGAAGCCATGAACAAAAAAACATGTCAAGTTGATGAGATATTGATAGTCGATTATTATAAACATTGTCGTGTTAATTAAACTACATTTTATATATATAATTGTAAGACCAGATTACTAGAAAGTTAGAAACCAAGCACGTTCCAATATATTCCCACAAAACCATAGAGGTCGAATGATGCTTAAACATCATTTTGGTTTTCAATAGTCAATCTGGATTGTGTTCTTGGTATCGACTTCGTAAAAATCTGAATAAAATACGTGCCCAAGTCTTAAGTATAGGAAGGTTTGAGAAAACCGTAAAGTGATATGCAACGGTGAAAACACGAGCAGTCGATTAGACTCCAAACAATTCAATATTTGATTGACTCGACCGCTCTCTCATGCGAGAAAAGAAAACATATAAAAATTCGAAAAGTAATAAAAAAATGTGGAAAATTAATGAATAGTTTTAATCCCAAATCATAAACATCTATTCATTTTTTTGTTTTGTTTAATGTCTACATAACTATACAAAGGTGCACAAGATATAAGGCAATTTTGAGACACCCTTAAAACACTGGTGACATGTGGACTCTCTCCAGCACTAATTTAAATAGCTAATTAAACTCAACCTAACAATACTTACATATACATAAACTAAAAGTAAGATCAGTGATTAGTCTTAGCCTATTATGATAATTACACTGGATAACGCCAATACAAAGCATGCGTCGAAAACAGAACAAAAAAAGCTAAAGATCTCTCCAAATTCTTTTTTTTTTTTTACTTCAGCCAATAACGTTAAAAACCTTTATCATTGTTGAAATACTTAGCTTGTTAATTAACTCAGTTCACCCAAATGTATATACGGTAAAACCTCTATTACTCGATAAATTAATAATAATTATAAATTAATAAATTTTTTTGGTTTCAAGTTAGACCAATGTAAAATTTAACACAATTCGATAAGATAATAAATTTTTTAAAATTTCTATGTAAATATATGGTCTCAATAATATGATAAATTAATAATTATAAATCTTATGCATACATACCTAAAACAATTTAGTAAAATATGAATCTATTGTTGTTTGTTTATTCTTAAAGTAAGAATCTCGTTGGAGCTCATCTCTAATCTTCCTTATTGCATCCATAACTCCTGGTGTTGTGCTCTCGACCTGCATCCGAAAATTGTAAAGACTTCTAGAGGCCATAATTGCTTCTTTGCGTGTAACCACTTTCAAATGTTCCATAATATCATCTTCAACTTCATCATCTTCAGTAAATATAGTAGTTACAATTTCTTCTAAACTCTGAACTTCTGAGCATGTATCATTTTCATCCGGGTAGTCGAGTAGACTATTGACATCCATTCTGTTTCGATAACCGATATTATTAATCACTACTTCAAGTTCACGAATGTCGTTTGATTCATCTTCTAAATTCCTTGATACGATATCTTCTGACGAATCTTGCAGTGTCGAAAACAATTTGCTATTGTCTCTTGATGAAAACAATTTGCTATTGTCTCTTGATGAAAACAACTTTTTTTATCTCTATAAACTAATAATTATTTATTTATCGATAAATTAATAATTTATTAATCTATCGATTAATTAATACCTCTATAAAATAATAAAATTTCGAAATCCCAACATTATTAATTTATAGAGGTTTTACTGTATATGATGAAACCAATTGTTAAATAACCCTCGAGAAATTTTATCCCTGTAATTAAACTGTGTGAGAATTCATTCATTATTATACCTCTCGATAAAAAAATTCCAGCGGAGTATATGAGACTTTAGTGTCTCAACCAAAAGTAATTTAATAGAATTTAGTTTTATAATTAAATTTTAATTTAAAAAAAAAGAATTGAATCAATAATAAAAAGACACGTGGCTAGAGCGTCTCCAATGAGTCTCTCAAAGTCACTCATCTCACTTTCTCTCTTTTTATTTTATTTTTTTTTTTTTTTTTACGGTGGGTGTTTCTCTTTTTTTTTTGTTTTTGTTTTTAATGGTCAATGCCTGTTCAAAATGTTCTTTAGAGGGCAAAAGTAGAAAGAAAGAAAGAAATAATGGAGTAATGAAGACAAACGAGAGAAGACATGAAATGAAACTCAAATTGTCAATGCTTCTTTCAATCTCAAGAGCTTTTGCCCTATTCTAGTGGGTTACTTTAATAGTTACCTCTCAAAAAGTCAAAGATAAGGATAAAACTACACATTTCAAATTACTTTTTTGATCATATATATATGGGATTTCTATAAACATTTTACTTTCTTCTCCCACGAACGATCTATTTCAAAATCAATAAATGATTTTATGGCATCACTTCAAATTAAATAACAATGTAAAAAAGGTTACTTTTCCGGATTTTTTTAGAGTTAATTTGTGAAATCACAAAAAAAAAAAAAACGTTGTTTAGGTAAATGAAAATTTATTAAATTATTATTAGCAAATTACAAACAATGTATCGAAAAAATTGGATATGAAACTTAGTGCATGATTTATTGGTTACACATGTAAAACTATTTTATTTAATGTTGTAGATGGCACAATAATAATAATTAGCACGTTGGATGATAATATAGTCTCAAACTATAATATTGCACGGTTATATGACATAAATAGAAGTCAATTTAATAAATTGGATGTCGAAACCATTTGAAACAAGTTATATAAAAATATACGCGCCTCAAATAATCAAGTTACAAGTATAAAAGCGTCTAAAACATGTTTTTGAGCAGTACAATTTCTCATCTTGTTAATCTATAAATTGATAGATAATAAATTTCGTTTATGTTTAACCAAAGAGTGATGGTTCAAAGGCGGATTATGAATGATGAAGATTTTTTTGTGTTGATTTAAGCCAAATATCATATCATCTTAAATGTGGATCTCCACGATTAACTTACTGCGAGTCATTGTAAGTGGTCGATTCAGTTTTTTACAGGTTTCGAATATAAGTTTTGATTTCGATATGAGATATTCTCCGTAGGACTGGAATTATTATCCGGTATCCGATCCGAACCGATCCAAAAATCTGGATATCCGAGAGGGTCGGATAAGGATCCGGATAGTTGAATTATGAGGCCCGGATATCCGGATCCGTATCCGAATCCGTTAAATATATTAAAAAAAAAAATTATTAATATTTTTTAAAAATATAATGAGATTTATATATATATATATAAATAAATTTTTAAAAAAATATAATAACAGATTTTAATTTTTTTACAAAATCTTATATAAATTGTTTTTTTAATTATTTTTATAGTTTTTATCATATTTTTATCATTATTATTTTTTTTTATTGATCCGGATATCCGAAAATCTAGACGGATATCCGATTCGAATATCCGAGAATCCCGGATAAAGATAAGAATATCCAAAAAACTCTTGATATCCGGTCATGGATATCCGGTCCTGGATATCCGTTCCCAGTCCAATGACATTTCTCAGTTCTCAAAAACATATCCCAAATCTCTTTATTCATTCCATATCCCTTGATCTTATTTTAGTTATAATTTATTCGGTTTATTATTATTACACTCCATTTATCATCTTCGTCAGACACGATCCTCCCTTCACGTTACGTATACTGTATACACATATATAATATGGTGAAAATGAAACAAACTAAACGGTCCTAAAGTCATAAAAATAGTGGGTCGCACCATATCTAAACCTAGCTCATACGTAAAAATTGCATAACCAAAATTAGTTCGTTCATTTTTGTTTGAAATATCAATTATGTTGTTTACACACGTAAAAATCACACATTATTATTTTTTGGTCATAAATAGAATAACCATGAATAAAAAGACTAATAATCAATTTATACTTGCTGCGATGTTCACTTAGTAAATGTAGCTTGGGTTTCATAATTGTTTGTATTTTGAAGAAAAAATTGAGTACAGTTTACGAATAGCTGCGTGTTACGCCACACTTGGATTCTAGGTTTCGGTCCGATGTTTAATCTATGGGCTTACGGGAAATTGCTGCCATATTAAGGATTAGTTGATGGCTTGATGCTGATTGCTGGCCCCGGGCCTCGACGAGAAGTTAGCAACCGGACTTCTCAAATCTTATGCTGATAACAAAAGAAAAGTTATAAAAGAAAAATGTAGGGTGATTCCGATGATAAGATTTGAGGAAGAAATCTCTTTTTTTTTTGACAAAGCTAAGAAAAACAAAAATTAGACAACCTTTCGGAAAGTCATTTTGAAACCTCCGAGATCATTTCGAAAGTCAACGGTCAAAGGTATTATTGACTGTCGGTGTCTCCCGCCGACGCCACAACCTTCCGTATATTATTATTATAGAGATTAGCACAACAACAAACTGCGAAAGAGGGAGGAGTGTGGCTATGTGAGAGCACGGATCTCTTTTAGAATCCTGAAATACCCAAAACACCCTTTCTTAACTTTGAATATTACCTATCTGCCATCCGTAGACCCTAGTGCACCTGCTCACACCTGATTTTCGGTGAAGGAACTTCCGCGTTGGCATGTTTGGGATATTCCGTGTAAAAAACAAAATTCTTAAAGACTATAAAATAAGAGAACCTGTCAAAATTCATAGTTTGCCATTTGAAGAGGAGAGTATTTAAGTTCAAAGGTTCGAATTTCGAATCACTTGGACATTGAACGTTCTTTATCCATGGTGGACGTTCACTTTTTCGGTAAAACCTAGACATCCAATGTTCAATCTAAAAAAGCTTCTCTTAAGTTTAATTAAACTTAATAAATTAAGGATCTCATTTTGCAACAGGCCAAAGTGCCATTTCTTGCAGATGCCTGCATTTGTCTAGAACTGATCAATGTTAGGATACTTTGAGCCAATCTTTGGTATTTGGAAATAGTGACTGATCGAAACGATTCGTGGGTCTCCCGAATTGTCCAATTAATGACTTTGTATGGAATTTATTGTTTAAGCCATTTTTTTAACATCTTCTTTCATTACTTAAAAGGGAAATTAGCATGAATAATAATGAAATCTTTATATTCTAAAGCACAAGTCAAAATAAACCTACAAAACAAAAAACAAATTAACTCCAAAAAAAAAATACAAAACAAAAAACAAATTCACTCCAAAAAAAAAATATTGTGACAAACCTACAAAAGAAGAAAAAAACTCACGCAAAAAAACAAAAAATAAAATCCCAAAATAAACTAAAAATCCCTAAATTTTCTCGTATTCCACAATCTCTTTCCAATTACGACTTCCTTTCTCCTATTCCTGCGATGAACTACAATTGTCCATACTTTCAAACTGTTTCAGGTATCTCAAATATGGTATGGGAAGCATCGAGCCATGGGTAATCCGACACCCTCTCCGGCGGTCGGAACCCTAGAGGATGAATTCGTGGACGAGGATGTGTTCATGGACGAAGGGGATGAGGAATCCCTAATCCTTCGGGATATGGAAGAGCGTGAAGCGGTATCAGCACGGTCGTCGACTTGGGCTCGACCTAGGAATCCCTAATCCTTCGGGATATGGAAGAGCGTGAAGCGGTATCAGCACGGTCGTCGACTTGGGCTCGACCTCCTCTAATTCACCGGCTTATCTCTCAAATTCGCAGAGCATCAGTTGAGTTTTCATGTTACGGGAAGAATTTGTTTTCTAGGGTTGCTAAAAAGTGTTGAACATTTCGATTTTTGGTTTGTTAGTTTTTCAGCAATTGGAGATTGATTATGTAATCCGAGAGAGTCATAAGGAGCTATTACCGGGTTCCTCAGGGCAAACTGCAATCATCAGGATTGTCGGTGTAACCAGAGAAGGTACATGTTTAACAATTCCCTGGGCGATTTCGAAATCTAATTGTTTCGTTTTAGGGACATTGTTTTTAATTTACTGTAATACTTCTTACAAGCATTCTGATTAGTATATGAGCTTTATCGAATAATTTGATTTCTTTGTTCTGTGTTGAAAATTTTATTTCCCTCACTGTTTCTTCTGTGTAAGAGGCGGAGATGGTTGAATACGACATGAAGAACAATTTCCTTTCATTGATGAACTTACACTTCTGGTATTTTTCCAGGTCATAGTGTGTGTTGCTACGTTCATGGGTTTGAGCCGTACTTTTACATTGCTTGCCCTCCTGGAATGGGGCTAGACGATATTTCTCAGTCCATCAGATTCTTGAGGTATTTACTATTCAAGCCAAATAATTCTCTGAGATTGTTGTAGTTTGATCTCCCTGGTTTTTTTAATGCCCATCTGACTCATTCATGGAAGGATGAGGGAATCCAATAAAAATGCCAGCGTTCCGCATATAGAAATGGTGCAAAAGAGAAGCATTATGTATTACCAACAGCAAAAATCCCAAACTTTTCTGAAGATTACAGTTGCATTGCCGACTATAGTGGCTAGCTGTCGCGGTATGATTTCCAAATGTTTGTGCTTTGTGGGTCTACTATCTCATTTACTCAATTTTCTCAATGCATTTATTAAATTGGTAGGCATCCTTGATAGAGGCATACATATTGTAATTAACTTTGAAAATTCTCAACGGGTGGCACTCAACCTCCAATATTTGGAAGCAGAAAATATTAATTTTAGTTGATATTATGCATCCAATTTTCTTTAAAAAAATCTGATTATCAAAATATTGCAAAAAAAATTAGATTACATTTCCAAATTTATATTAAGTTAATCTAATTATGTGTTATCAATACTAGTACTTTATAATGCATAAACTAACCATATTGGACTAATGGCTAGAGCATTGTGTATATCTTATATAATATGATATTTTATCTGTTTCACAAAAAATATTATTTTGACATATTTAACATATATTAAAAAACTTTAAAATTATACTAATATACTTATAATTAATTTAAAATGTTTTAAATACAAAAGTTATGGTAAAAGGTAATTTTGAGAATTAGTTTCAAAAATTGCATTGAAAACATAAAATCTTTTTGAAACAAAATATTAATTTTAAAACGATATTTTTTATTAAACGGAAAGAGTAATACATATCCTCAAAAAGCACCACCACTCGTTTTCTTCTCTTTCTTATTTTTCTTTTTCTTTTTTCTTTTCCTTTTATTTTTTTTCCTTCCCTCTCATCTTATTTGATTTGGATTTCTTTAAAAACATTGATTCACATTTGCTATCTGATTGAAAAAAACAAAGATTTTTTTTCTGCACATACCATAGTTAGAATTTTTGAAAACGGAGACAAATTTTGCAAAATCATGGATAAACAAGTATAAACATGTCGTTTTATACTAAACACAATATCGTTTCATTCTATCTGTGTCTTTCTATATAATGACCATAATATGTATTAACTATATTTTACTTTCACAAAGTGATGTTTCATGCAACTGTTTGTGAATAAATTTGAGCTATTTGTATGTATAAAGTTATGCACTTTGTTGCAAATTAACTTTATAGTTGTGAGACTATATAATATAAGTGGAGTTTGTTTTCGGCTCTCAAATCTATACTATTGTATACATTCATATAGTATAGTTTGGTTTGACATAAGAATCATATATGCAATATATTTGTTTTTTTTATTCCTTCACCATTATCATCTAGTACTGTAGTTAATATAGTATAGTATGGTTTGACATAAGAATCATATATGCAATATATTAATTTTTTTCTTCATTCACCATTATCATATAGTGTACTGTACTATTTTGTTATTATGTATTTTACTATGTTATACTATTTTTCATGTTCCTAATTATTCTATATATGCACAAAATATTTGATCAATCGAGCTTAGTATCGAGTTTAATAAATGTGTTTTTCTGTCTTCTTTCACCCTTATCATCTTGTACTATACTATTTTGTTTTCGGCTTTCAAATCTATACTATTGCGCATCTATTAAATTATACTATTTTGAAGAATTAGAGATTTTAATAGAATAGAGCACAAGGGGGTAAAATAGACAATTGTTAAGATTTTTGGTTACTTTCCTTGTTATAAATTTTTCATGGGTATATTTTCATTTGACCAGCCCAAAATGGTTATTGCTGCCAAAATCCCTTGCTTAAAAGTGAAAACCAATGTGTTCCTCATTGAGGAGTGGTGTTTAGGCCATATTTATATCGTTTTCCAAATGTCCTAAAGCTAAAAAAATATTTGATAGTTGAGAATGTAGGTAGTTTCACATTGAATACTGATATCGGAAGGTAAAGTAGATAAAGTACGAAATTTTGATTCTTTGAAACGGATATATATAGCCTATAGTCAAGCAACTTACCAAAGTATCTGACTCCTGGATACAAAGAAGAAATTGAGATTGTTACGTCTACGTACATGTTAATTTTGTTAGGCACCGATTTTAAACCATATCCGATTATAGCATATAGATTTTTTTTTTCCCTTTCATTCCATGCACCACGCACTAAAATACTAATTTGACGATGCCTTTTACATTTTTTGCTGCCGTACGTATTTCTTAATTGATTCACGTGTGTTACGAATTTGACTAAGCCTGTTTTAGTCATATACCGACCGTTAAAGTATCTCATATAAACTATTGTTTGTTGGATATTAAATTTTCACCGAAACATATAGTACTTGTGGAAATTTTCTAAAGATAATTATCTTACAACTTATTAATAAACGATAGTTTGCTTGATCACGAATCAATTATACACATGTATTTTATTTGTAATTTGAGAAATCATTTTCCTTTTTGCAGGTATTGAGAAACCAATCTTACGTAGACGTTATTCTTTATTTACCACTCACTCATTATTTCCTCGGGGTTTTTTTCTCTAGAATGTTCATTAACAACATAATAGAATATTCCAAAACAAAACACTAGTTAACAAAAAAAAAAATGAAAATTTAACGAAAATCAATCTAGTTGAAAAACAAAAGAAACATGTTTAAAATATATGTTCGGTATTGATTAGATACGTCTTCCATCTAATTCTAACTTTTAAATTTTGAATTGAAAGTGAAACATCTAATACTAATATCTAGATCAAAACTCTATATTAAATCGAATCTCAACAAATATTCTCATAACTGCTAAGATATCCATCTTCACAATTAGCTTTTCTTCACATCTTCTAGACACTAAACAATATGAATTAGATTTTTTTTTGTTAAAGCATATGAATTACATTGTAATTTATAATTATCTATTTTATTCTGGTGAGGCATATATAAAGTTTTTTTTATATAACAAAAAGGCTTATATAAAGTTTCACGTTGATTATGTTTTAAATTAATAAGAGAGAAACTGAAATGTCCTAACAAATGCGTTCACACCCAACAAAATGTTGAAATCTACTCATTTGATTTACATGGATAATGAAAAAAAGAATTTAGTCCCACAAAACAAAGGGAAAAATAACGCTTCAAAATAAACATCGTGAAGGCACAAAAGACCAAACTAGTTCAGCAGCAACAGTCCCGTACACGTGTCAACATATCAAGCGTGGAGTCCAGCTGTCTGGTCCCCTCGCCGAGATATATTCCATCTCAAAATACCGCGAGAAATTCTCAATGAACGCCGTTTTTGAGAGATGGTTTCTTTCTTGTTAGATTACGGTATTAAAAAGGGTAAAGTTGGTTGCCGGCGATTTGTGGGACAACCCGTACGAGATTACTGCGGATTAACCGGATATTGCCGGTTTCGTAGAGCTGGTCAACCGGGTAAAACCCCGTTATAAAATCCGTGCCCCCATCTCATGCCCTGTTATAATGGATGGGCGCTTATTTTAACATCAGTCTTATTTTATTTTATTGTATTTTAATTTATCTCGTTTTTATATTTTATTGTCTACTCTGATTGAGATAGTTAATGGATTTAATTACTTGTAAAAATTGTATTGTGCATGATTTATATGAGTGATTTGAGTATTTTAGATACTTGAATTTTTTTTGGATGAGTGATTTGAGTATTTTAGATGTGAATTTTTTTTAGACTGGTTATTGCATCAAGACATCGAACATTATTTAGAACTCAAATACTTAAAACCATTTTTCTCAAAAAAATACACTTAAAACCATGTAATTTAAATATTTATGATCATATCTGTTGGCTATATCGAACCACTTCAGACAAGCAACATTTTGAAAATTATAATCAAACATCAAACCACATTTACCTAATTCGCATTATAGTATTATATTATAATTTAATTACTATAATAGCTGACCCATAGGCCATAGGTCTCGGGTAATTTGTTATCATACCAAATACAATGCAACTATTATGGATATTTTAAGATAGATAACGGCTATAGTATTTGCGTCCCTCGCTTTTGAGTTTTGTATAAGTAAATTGTTTATATTTACTTTGCTTTTACAGTTTTTTTTTGTTGGCTAAAATCTTTGCTTTTACAGTTTACGATTTGTTTTTTTTTTAGTAGTTGTAGTATTTTCTCTTCTTCTTCCCCCCCCCCCCATAAAAGCATAATTTATAAAATGATTTTCTTAAGTACAATTCAAACGTATTGGTGGTGGTTCATTACCTTTACAATTATATGCCAAGTCAGCTCAATATTATTTTTCTTTCACCCAAAAAAAAAAAAACAGACTGCAATAAAGTGTATGAATTGGAGAGTACTAAACGACTAATTATATAGTGAGATGTCCTTTGTCAAAATCCAGTAGACCAGTACTACGGGTTTTGACTACTACGGAAAAAAAGTAAGAGAGTCACATTCCTCCTTTTGTTATGATAATAATTAGTGCAATTTTTGTTGTTGTTAACAATTAGTGCAATTAAAAGCACGAATAAGAAATGACGATCACACCCTTCATCTTCCTCAATGTCAATGCCTAGTTTTACCTTTCGTTCATTCTCCTCTATATATATCAACCCTTCTCTTTCCTTCTTCCTCACACACTAAAAGCTACCAAAACCATTAAGCTTATCTACTTCTTATCTATCTCGAATCTTTTCCAACTTCTTCTCTCTCAAACCAAACCATGCCTGAGGCACCAAAAAATGAATCTTTAGAGATTTTCGATATGACGCTCGACGAGAAGAACAAAAGGAAGCTTCAGTTAATCGAGGAACTGACCTCGAACGCCGACCAAGTCCAGAGACGGGTTTTGGAGGAGATCTTGACCCGCAATGCTGACGTGGAGTATCTCAGACGACATGACCTCGACGGTCGCACAGACCGAGAGACCTTCAAAAACGTGATGCCGGTTATAACATACGAGGATATACAGCCTGAGATCAACAGGATTGCTAATGGTGATAAATCCCATATCCTCTCTTCAAAGCCCATCTCAGAATTCCTCACCAGGTTCGTCATTAATATTCTCTCTTCTTCGTCTCGATGCTCTGTTTTTTTTCTCACCTGAATTTTTTCAAAATTTTCTATATATTTTTTTTCATGGTTATTGGTTGATGACTCAGTTTTAGATTAAGATTGGAAGATACAGAAATTGTTTTTTGGCGATGGGTACTCTAAAAAGGTTTTTTTTCTTTTTTTCTTCGGGGTCTCGAGTTTTTTTGTTCTTTCAAAATCGTTGCTTACTAAATCCAAAATATCGAAACTTGAACAACTTTTTCATGAAATTTCTCAACGGTTAGACCCTAACATTGTTTTTATGTGTTCTTTTGACAGCTCTGGAACATCTGGTGGAGAGAGGAAGCTAATGCCTACAATCGAAGAGGAACTAGACAGAAGATCGCTTCTCTACAGTCTTTTGATGCCGGTGATGAGCCAGTTTGTTCCTGGTCTCGATAAAGGCAAAGGAATGTATTTCTTGTTCATCAAGTCTGAATCCAAGACACCAGGAGGCCTCCCTGCTCGTCCTGTCTTAACCAGTTACTACAAATCGTCCCATTTCAAAGAGAGACCCTTTGACCCTTACACCAATTACACAAGCCCCAACGAGACCATACTTTGCCCTGACTCTTACCAAAGCATGTACTCTCAGATGCTCTGTGGCTTATGCCAACACCAGGAGGTTCTTCGAGTCGGCGCTGTCTTCGCCTCTGGATTCATCAGAGCCATCAAATTTCTTGAGAAACACTGGACCGAGCTGGTCTGTGACATCAGAACCGGTGCTCTAAGTTCCTTGATAACCGATCCTTCAGTGCGAGAGGCGGTCGCCAGGATCCTTAAACCGATCCCAAAGCTCGCAGATTTCGTGGAATCCGAGTGCAAAAAGAAGTCTTGGCAAGGGATTATCACTAGGTTGTGGCCTAACACAAAGTATGTGGATGTGATTGTGACCGGGACAATGTCTCAATACATTCCAACTTTGGATTACTACAGCAATGGCTTGCCTCTTGTTTGCACAATGTATGCTTCTTCAGAGTGTTACTTTGGTGTGAATCTAAGGCCACTCTGCAAACCTAGCGATGTCTCTTACACGCTCATACCAACCATGGCTTACTTCGAGTTCTTGCCTGTTCATAGAAACACAGGTGTTACTAACTCCATCAATCTACCTAAAGCACTCACTGAGAAGGAGCAACAAGAGCTTGTTGATCTAGTTGATGTTAAGCTTGGTCAGGAGTACGAGCTCGTTGTCACCACTTATGCCGGTAAGAAAAAAAAAAAAAAAAATTCTTTGATTGACTTATAGTAAAAATTATAACTTTAAGGTTCCAGTCTTATGTTTGTACTTTGTGATTTTATTGCAGGGCTTTGTAGATACAGAGTTGGTGATTTGTTGAGAGTGACTGGATTCAAGAACAAGGCGCCCCAATTCAGTTTCATATGTCGCAAGAATGTGGTCTTGAGCATAGATTCTGACAAGACCGACGAGGTTGAGTTACAGAACGCAGTGAAGAACGCAGTGACACACCTTGTCCCATTCGATGCCTCGCTCTCTGAGTACACGAGCTATGCGGATACAAGTTCTATCCCGGGCCATTATGTCCTGTTCTGGGAGCTATGTTTGGATGGAAACACACCAATCCCTCCTTCGGTCTTTGAGGATTGCTGCTTAGCCGTAGAAGAGTCACTCAACACTGTTTATAGACAAGGAAGGGTTAGTGACAAGTCTATAGGCCCGCTGGAGATCAAGATTGTTGAGCCAAGTACATTCGATAAGCTCATGGATTACGCGATCAGCTTGGGAGCATCGATTAATCAGTATAAGACGCCGAGATGCGTGAAATTTGCTCCGATTATCGAGCTATTGAACTCAAGAGTTGTTGATAGTTACTTCAGCCCCAAGTGTCCTAAATGGGTCCCGGGTCACCAACAGTGGGGAAGTAACTAAGATGGAATCAGGAACGCGAAGAGACTCTCTTTGAAATAGAAGGTTCGGGACTTGCAAATGATATCTTCTGTCTCTCTAATCTTAAATTTAGTTTAGTTTTTGTTTGCTTTTTTTGTTTGTTAATTTGTATCCTTTTAATATGCATAGTCCCTCTGGATTTGAAAAACCAGTTGTACAAAGGCAAATCATGTTTCTCCAAGCAACTCTCTGTTTCTCTCCATCACTTTCTCGAGCCTCTAAAACTTTCTATTTTTTAATGCCTAATTGTTTGGACCTTTATCCTTTACAAGCAACGTGAAATTGCAATTTGCTAAGTTGATTTTGTTAAAAGAAGAAAGTCAATTTCTTAAAACAACATCGTGACCACTACTTCTACTTGTGTTGGGTTTGCTTAACAATGCAAAAGCAAAATTATGGATGAGTAGAAATAAAATAAAGATAGCGGACAAAAGATTAACATCTTCATACTTTTATTGGAAAATAGCTGATTATTGTTCGTTAAATATAGTTTACATTTTGTTGTCACTTAACCTAATGATACTACTTAAAATCATAAAATAGGTCATTAAGTTATATTGTATACTTTGTTATTTTTAAAAAAAAATCGACAATGAGCAAAGATCAGAAGTAACGTACGTGATTGAATGACGCAGCCACAAATAAATTAATTTCCCGTAATTTCCATATTTTGATATTATCATCTTGAAAGTAGCAATAAATATGAAATTAAAAAAATATTCAAGTCTAGATACAATTGTTCCCTATGTGAGCATCAAAGACGACAACACTGGCCTGGAATTATTGTTACGTTGGCAGGTTCCTTTTTAATGACATATAAACAACCCATTAATTGACATGTTATTTTTTTTATAATAAAAATATTTTGATCTTCTTCTTTTAAGCTGCATATCCCATACTACTTTCTCTATAAACATCTCTTAAAACTTTTTTTGGAATTGATCTCTCTTTCTCCGAAGAAGAAGATAACCATATGACATTTCTTTTTTTTTTTGCTAAATTGTAAATATTCATTAAAATAAAATGTTTAGGTGTTACAAATTGTGTTAACAATTAATCGACCTAAAATGACAAAAAATAATAAAAAACATGGAATAAAACTCAATCGGTATTTTTTGATATCGAAACTTTGAAACAACATGTATCGAGTAGCGATAAAGAGTTTGAAAACCCGAGGGAAAGATGAGACCGAGACATGGTCGAATGGAGAATAACAAAAGAAAGGACCGGGAAACGCCCACCTTGCACATCAAAAACTGTTTTATCCGGTAGCCCGAAAAAGAGTTTTTCCTCTAAGGAGTCGGAGGAGGCCTGGACAAAGACAGTCTTCAACGTCTATGGTTTGACGCTCAACTAACAAACATAGATCCGGCACTAAGACGGGACTACACTAACTATCAAAGCCTAGACGCACTAGCTCACTCTACCAGTATACTTCCCCGATGTCGGCAACACAGATTCAAGATAAACGAGATACAAAACCGAACTTGATGTAAACTCAATCAAAACACACCAAGGGAACAATTACGCCAAACCGAGAGAAACAAACAAACATATCAGCAACGAGACAAGGAGCCACCGGAGACAAAAATCTGATGAAAACCGAGCAAACGCCACGCAAAAAGAGCTCTGAACAGCATGTGACTATCCAAAACAATATTTAATTATTCGGAGTAAGTGGTATCCTAAAGACCAAAACAATATTTTCTCTATAAACATCCTGTGGCATGTGGGATCTGAGTCATCTGACTTCCCTTGTAATTGTCGAGACAAACATTCTTTTATCAAACTACGTAAGAAGTATTTTGTTTTTCTCCTTATCGTAGATGTTTTAGTTTTAGAAATTTGGCGTAATTAGTTCGAAAACAAGCTATAACTATTAGCTTATAATTCGATCAAAAAGTTTAGTTTTTAGTTTGTTTATAGATAGACACAAATGCTCCTGTATGGGGAAATAAAAGGTTGTTATTAATAATGGAGAGCACGAGCACGTACATATTATCAAACATTTATTTCATACTAGTAGTGAAGAAGCTAAGATAATTTAAAAAAAAAAAAAAAAAAAGAAGATGAAGAAGCTAAAATAATGTTCTGAGATAGTGCCCTTTAACACCCTTACAAGGAAAAAGGAAAACGTCTTGACTTTTTACATATAGCGACCCAAAACCCAATAATATTGAACTACACAACAAGTGCAGTGTATTGTCTATATATTTAATATATTTATCTATGTCGACAATAATTACCGTTAATGTTTGCAATAATGATAAACTGTTCTCGAGTACTACTGAGCCACTGACTTTAAAGATAAGGTTGTCTTGTCTCATGTCACAACCCATTCTTCAGTGTGATTGATAATTAAAAACAAAGATGGTTTGGAGATTTAACTGTACTTTGTTGATATCCTCCTTCTAGTTTCACTATTTCGAAAAGATTCCAAATTTATTAAAACTTTCTTCCTTTTAATGCAAAGTATGAAGATGAGAAAGCTAAAAATTGTAAAGTCGCTTTATCCAACGTATAAATAAAATCTGATTGTATAACAAATAACAAACAAAATTTACCGAATTTGTGAACTATTGATCTTAATCAAATTGTATACTTTTTTTTAATCGGGCGACAGTAAAAATGTATATTGGGACAGGGAAAAATAGAACAACTGAGACTCGAGGATATTAAAACTGTAGAGAAGTTCAGGCGCGGGAACCTAAAACAGAAACAGACAAAACCAACAAACCCTCACAAAACCGACCGGTTCACTGCGACTGTCTGTGGGGACTCAAATACAGAGTCAGGTGTACCGTTTATTCAGTAACAACCCTCTCAGATCACAACAAGTGTCCACAAGCTTGGGACCTACCAGAGCCGATGAACAGTTGAACACACGGCTGTTCACGTGATACTGTCTTAAATTTTAACATTGGTTGTTTATTAATTTTATACTCTCTCTATTTTTAAAGTATTTTTTTTTTAGATTTTTTTTTCTTGCTCCATAAAAATCAATTTTCTAAGTTTTTATGCCTATTTTATTAATTAATGTTAATAAATTATAAACTTTAAAATTATTGAATTATTATTGATTCATAGTTATCAAAATAATACCTAGTAAGAGAAAACAAAAAAAAATGATGTATTTATAACTAAATATCACTTTTTTAATTTGTGTAAAAATTCTAGAAAATCATTCTAGAGGGAGTATGTGTTTTATAGAAGAGTCTTTTTTTTACTTTCCTTTATTTATAAATTTCAGTTATTAAGATTTATAAATAATTAATCTAGCCAAGTTAATAAAAATAAGTGAATCAAATCAAAAGAGAAGGAAGGTAAGAAAAATGAAAAAGTCAACAGATAATTTTTATTAACCATAGCACTAAATTTGGTGCGATGAATAGTGTCAAATTTGGTGTAAAAGTGAATAGTATTTTTTTCATCAGAATTCGAAAACTGAAAACTGATCTGAATCAGAATCCAAACGGTACCTTAATGGCCAAACTATAAAATTTAATTAAGTAGTTAATAACAATTAAATTATATTAATAAATAAAAATATATATATTTTAATGTTTGGTGCAGTGAATAGTGTTGTAACACTATTCACAAAACACCTAAAAAAAATTTGGTGCAAGATTTGGTGCATCATTAGAGAAGAATCAACATCAAATTTGGTGTTTTGGTGCATGGTTGGAGATGGCCTAAGAACTAAGAGGTAAAACTATAGTTAGTTTCAAGAAAGTAGAAGCTAATATTATTCTTAGTCATTCAACTGTTTTCTTTTTCAGGTAAAAGAACGTTTTTTATTAAGGAAATTAAAGGTTAAGTATATTAATTAAATTTTACTGTCAAATTCAACTATATAAAAGTGGATTCCCCATCGGACGAGGACTAAACTATAGCAAAGATTGATGTTTTTTTTTTGGTAAAGAAATAAATATTGATGCTACCCACGATCGAACTGGAGACCTTTGGCGTGTAAGGCAAAGGTATGTTTTTTGTGCAACATATATTATATAATATATACATTTTAGTTTTATCAAGCAAAGCTTATCCTATAGTTGTGCATGCATGATGTACCATTTGTATGCAGTATGCCCCATACCCGTGAGGTGGATCGGAGGCAATGAACCCACATAAACACATTTCCGTAATTATAATAATCGAATATGCTTTTATTTATATAACTTATGAGACAAAAAAAAACAAGTATAATTTAGCAATGACGATCCAAGATCGTTTGACGAGACAAAGCATATTGGAATATATATATATATATATATTATGTGTTAAAATTAATAAACAACACTTATGCATATAGAGAAATATTCTAAAATAGCACAAAATTTATTTTTTTATTCAAAATTTAGCACATTAAATTTAAAATTCCAAAAATAACACAAACAATTATGTGAAAATACATGTTTATTCAAAATAAATTTAAAATAAAATCAAAACATTATGTTTGAGTTCACTGTTTCCTATTTATGGTTTAGTTTTTTCTCATTAAGAAAGAATTTTGAGTCATTTTAATATTAAATTTGTACTATTATTATTACTTTTAACTAGTGGTGCTAAATTTGGAACAAAAATTTTAAAATATGTTATTTTGGACAATTGACTTTTAGGATATTTCTCTTAAAAATACTATATTTTTTAATAAACAGCTCTTATGCATATCGAGAAATACCCTCAAATAACACAATTTTTTTGTTTGTTCCAAATCTAACACACCAAATTTAAAATTTTATGTGAAAATACGTGTTTACTCAAAATAAATTTAAAATAAAATTAAAACATTATGTTTGAGTTCACTATTTTCTATTTAGGTTTTAATTTTTTTCCATTAAAAAAGATTTTGAATTATTTTAATATTAAATTTGTACTATTATTACTTTTAACTAATGATACTAAATTTGGACAATTGATTTTTAGATTATTTATCTTAAAAATACTATACTTTATTTTTGTGGGTCGGAAAAGATAATAATATGCTTTATGATTGAGATAATTGAAATTTTTATATGGCGCAGACAACAAGTCGGTGTAGGATTTGGGAGGTCACAATTTAAAGTGAAATGGAGTTCAAAACTGGACTAATACAATTCAACAAAAAAAAAAACTGGACTTATTGCTCAGAGACACGGCCACGTGCGACAAAGAGCATGTTGACTTTTGACCGGGTCCCTTAAAATACCGCACGTGTGGTTGACATAGCTTTGGTCTTCTTTCGGGCTTAAATAGTGGGCCTTCTAGACCAGAGGTCTTGGCCCAATTTTACTGTTATAGTAAAACGACTGACGAGTTCTTCAATTCCAATCTTCTTTACCGACTTTGAATCATTTGTAGAAGACAAACAAGGATATAGACGTTTCAAAAAAAATTCCCCTAAATTATTATTCTTTTGGATTTATTTAACAACCGAGTCAAGAAATTTCTTTGATACAATCTCTAACATTAAATACAATATCTATAATGTAGTGTAGATATGTTCAATCATATTTATCCACATACAGTCTTCTGCAATGACCAAATAACCACAGTCTATCATTTATGGACCTCAACAAAAAAATAGAACTATAATATGGCGTTTCTGCGCCTCTTTGAGAAAACAAAAATTGTATTTATGTTTATAAGATTTTTTTTTTGGGTAAAAATATGTTTATAAGATTAATAATGGAACAGTAAACATTCCCATGTTAATGATTTTTTGTTGCTACATTGGGACGATGACATGAACATTATAATATTATTTATAATTAGGATAATAATTCTATACCTAAACAATGTTCATCATGGGTTGTTTAAAAATTGGGACATTAGAATAGAATATACATGCATACACGCATAATGCGCTATGAAATGTTTTTATGTCTCAATCCCATTGTTTTCCAAATACCATCATAAATATCTTCTTTTTTGGTCCTAATTTTTCCGAACCAATCTGTTAGTCCACGACCAACCCCATGAAATTTCTGTAAATACTTTTAATATGCCAACTTACATGAACTATGATGATAAAAAAAGAAGTTACGTTAACCAGTGGAATGGTAGTAATTACTAATTGCTATGCTTTTGTGATAGTACTATTTATTTAACTACTCAATTCTTTCTATTATATGACCCTTGAATCAATGAGTTCGATTGCTTTAGGATACCATCATTTCGACTTTTCGTTTTGTCCTAACAACTGATACGTCAATTCAAGAATCACATGACTTTTTTCAGTACATTTATCTTGTTAGGTCGATGTCAGAAACCATATTTGAGCATATGTGTATTTATTTGTTACTGAAATATTTATCTTTTTTTTTGTGTGTTCAATTAATTATGTCCTTTTAAACCATGATTGCCAACTACTACTTTTTGATTATGCTGGTTGAAAAATTTAGGGTTTGACCTAATTTACAACATTTTTAATTTGAACTTTATAGAGCATCTTATTAGATTAAAAACCGTATAATTAGAAATTCTCAAGGATAAATGAAACCATAACCGAAGACAAAAAGAAGATCTCTCTTTTTTCATAATGGAAAGTCTCTTTGATATTAAAAAATATATACTAGATAAAAAAAAATCATCATCATCAAAAGGAATAATACTTAATTTCCGGGTCTTGCACATGCAACAACTTATACCCAACATAATGTTGTCACTCTTTCATACAGCAATGGAATTATTATGTGAGATTTATTATTATTAATTCAGGGTTAGTTTATTTTGGATTTATTATTCCCTTTTTCTTTGGCATTACTTTCATGGATTATTTGGATATGTTATATCTGGCCTCTTTAAGTTTCAATTATTTTGTTTTATATGTCTTGATTTATTAGACAAAATGATATCATCTAAGTCGTACTTCAAATCGAATAAACCAATTTGATCCCCCATGTTCGACTATTTTAAGTTATAAGACTAGGTTGGTCCCCTCGCTTTCTCCCTAGCTCATATATATATGACCAATCCACAAGAAGTTTTTTGTTTTTGTTTTTTGACATCACAAGAAGTTGTTTTAATATTTAAGATCAGTTATTTAATATTTTAGACCATTTATAATGGCTGCTCTAATTTTTTTATTTTAGTATTTTAGACCATTTATAGTGGAGATTTGTTACACATCAACTTTTCACTTAAAAAGGTATTCTTACTAATTATATTTCCATTTGATTATTAATTTCTTATAAAACCCTTTACTTTTTAAATATACAAATTTTAACCATTTTTAAAAAATAATAATTTAATAATCACGATATTACTAAACCGTTTATCATGATAATAAAATCGTTTATCATGACAGTAAAATTAAACGTTTATCACTAACATTGTGCTAAGTTTAATTTAGATTTTTATCTTTAATGTTATCATTGCATTTTAAATTTTAATTAAGTAGATGACTATTTTAAAATATTATTTTAATTATAAAATTTTGTTTAGGTATAAAATGAAGACATAACAAAATTGAAGGATTTTTTTTTTTTTTTTAAAGTTCAATATAAACTATAGGTATTGGAGTGGAATTTAGCATCGGATTGAAGTTGCTCTTAGTATAGTAATAATGCAGTAGCTAAAGTTGTTTATTAACAAAACTCTATATGCCTTTAAGTCTTTAACTAATCATGTGGGTAGATTAAAGGCATGGTGTGGTTTTAACCGTAATGCAAACCTTTACGTTTATTTACCTGGCGATGATATTGTAACCGTCATTTATAAATTTTTAATGCAAGCAAAAAAATTGTGGTGGTCTTATTGAATCCACTACAAAAAAACACTCATTTTGCAACGACATATTTCGTTGTAAAATCGTCGCAAAACAAGTATACCATCGATATTGCTACGAAACGTAAATCGTCGTTAACTGATCGTCGTAAACCAAAAATCGTCGTAAAATCGTCGGCAAATTACGAGGGCAAAAAAATCGTCGTGAAATCGTCAGTAAAAATTGTCGTAAAATCATCGTAAATTAACAACGATTTTACGACGATTGTTAATTGTCGGTAATGAATCGTCGGAAAGTAACAACGATTTTACGACGATTGTTAATTGTTTTTAGTTTAATTAAATTGAATTATAAAATTTATTTTATTTTTATAATTTAATTAATTTCGAAATTATAATTTTAAAATTTAAAAAAATATTATATAATAAAATTGTATTACAAATATTCTGACAAAAAATATTATATAATAAAATTTAGATAAATAAAATCTATTGTGCTGCTGCCGCGTCTGCTCGTCTTCGTCGCTTTTCCCGCAACATGGCCTGCATTTGCGGGTTCCCTATTGCCATGATGTCGCCACAATCTCACTCAAAAACTGAGCGTAGTGGGGACGACGATGGCTCATCTGCATAAAACAAACATAAAATTACTATCTATGTAATTATATAAAACTCTTATTTTCTGTTTTTCTTATGTTCCTATCCATCAATTTGATTCCGTTTCTATCCACCTATCTTGTTACATTCTTATCTATACTAATCTAATATAATTACAAATTAAAATTAAAAATTGAAATTTTTACCTTATTTGCGAGGTATAAACGAGAGAGGAGAGAGGCAAGAGAAAGATTATGATTTGAAGAATGAAGAAATGAAATTTGAGCGTGTGTTTATATAGAATTTGTGACCGTCGCAAAATCGTCGCAAAATGAAATTTAATTTTTTGGTTTTCCCACACACGGGAACAATCAAACGTTTTCATTTTCCGAGACGCGGTAAATTAAATTCATAGTTTACGACGATTTGGCGACGATTCCTTGTAAAATCGTTGCAAATTTGCGACGATTTAGCAACGAAAATTTGTAAAAATACGGTTTAGGGTATATGGCATAGGTACGACGATTGTTACATCGATTGCAACACATCTAAATTCATCTAAATTTTCATCGTAAACCCTAAATCTTCAAATCATCTATATGTTCATTAAGATTGGAGAAAGACTAAAACATAGATTAAACGTACATGGTAGCTTTGCTAAGATGAAGTAAGACAATGAGTTGGCGGATAGAACAATGATTGATCGAGTTCTATTTCCGATTAATTCAATAAACTCAATATGGATTTCAATGAGAGTTGCAAAATACAAGAAGATAGATTGGGTTTAGGGCATAGAGTTTAGGGTTTAGATGGATTTCAAAGAAATCGTTGTAAAATCGTCGCATATTTGCAACGATTTAGCGACGATTTTGAAAATCGTTGCAAATTTGCGACGATTTCACAACGATTTCACAACGATTTCTTTGAAATCCATCTAAACCCTAAACCCTATGCTCTATGCAAATTAGCAACGATTTAGCAACGATTTTGAAAAATACGGTTTAGGGTATATCATCGAACTAAAATCCAAACCTTAACATCTTAACAATGAAATGTTAAAGTTTAGGGTATAGAGCATAGGGTTAGTGTAGATGGATCAAAGAAATCGTAGTAAAACCGTGGCAAATTTGCAACGATTGAGCAACAATAATGAAAAAATACGGTTTATGGTATATTGTTGAACTTAAATGGAATAACGTAAAGTAACGTCTGAAATCCAAACCATAACATCTTAACAATGAGATGTTAAAGTTTAGGGTATAGAGCATAGGGTTTAGGGTGTAGATGGATTTCAAAAAAATCGTAGTAAAATCGTAGCAAATTGGCAATGATTTAGTAACGATTTTGAAAATCGTAGTAAAATCGTCGCAAATTGACAACAATTTAGCAACGATTTTGAAAATCGTTGCAAATTTTCAAAATCGTTATAACATCGTCGCAAATTTGCAACGTAAATAAATCGTTGCAAAAAATCGTTGTTAAACCTGTGTTTTCTTGTAGTGATCATATTAAAAAAGTTGATGCCTGAATATTTTTTACCGTCAAGTTTGATACAATTTATGTTGTGTAATGTTTATTATAATCTTGTCTTTACGGTCGAACGAATAACATTAAGTGAAGCAACCACGTATAAGCAACTAAGCAAGAATATATTAACTTGATTAAGAATTGAAGTTCGAGTCTATGGCCTTACGTCTTTTTAATATTTGGGAGTTGGTACCAATACATATTTTTATTAAACGAGTCATTTTTCTAAACATAGTATAAGTCTCGGACAAAACATAAATTTTGTGTTGAACTCTCGTTTTAGGTGTCAATTTATTCTATATAACTTTTATAGATTTCTCACGATCGAACAGCAAATCAAAGTTGTTATTATTTCTCAGAACATCTAATTACCTTATAATTAATATCACTTGCTTCATACAATCTAGAGGGTTAAGGATTACTCAACCAAAAACATTGGATACCCTCTTGATCACATTGCAAATTAGGGCAAATACATAAACAAATCACACTTTATTTTTATTTCCTAGATTCCTTCAATGATCGATGATCATTGGTCTGGACTCAAGCATATTCAACAGTCACGATGCTGAAGCTTAAACTAAATTAAAAGATACATTTAAATTCTCATAATGTAGAATCTTGAAAGGATAGTTTAATTATTAGCATAATAATAATATTAATTAAACTATCCGTTTTAAAGTTTTATTAGCATGTTTTACCAAAAAATATTATAAGCATATATAGGAACCTAGAATAATGCAGTATCACGTAGAGTTGAGCATGTCACTAACCGCATGTATCCTCTTAAGAGTCTTAAATTAAGGTTTTCTCGTCTTGCTAATGTATTGTAATTTAAGTAGAGGTAAAACAGAAAAAGATTACATTTAATACGTGAAAATGACACTATATATATATATATATATTCTGATTTATCTTAGTTATAAATACTGAAACCTTACGAAAGCAACCAAATATATCACTTTTGTTAGAACAATTATATAATATAAGAGTTAGTTTTGATAAATACTTTCGTCAAGTGATAACAAGATAACTTCGAACAAATCTGATTTTTTTTAATGTCTTTACTTCATCGAAGACGCCCTTAGACATTGAAGTCGTATACAAGAGATCTCATAATCGGATTCGGATCAGATGTTGTTATATATTAGAAGCAGGTCCGATTTAATCAAGTTTTGGATATTTTTTCTATGCTATGGATTTATTGGGCTGATGTTTTTTCTTTCAGTTATTGGGCCTTTAGAGATAGTATAGTCAAATTTTATTTATAATTAATAAAAACCAGTAAGAAAAATGAATTTGGATGCATATGATTTTTCTCATGATATATAGAAAGATATAAAATAAATATATAATGAGATTTATCGTATTATTATAGTTTTTTTTCCTGCAATTTCAATTTAATTTTGAAATAATTAGGTTAGTTTAATTTTGGATAATTAAAAAAAAAGATTGATGCAGAACATAATTTGATCAAATTTACAACATTTTATATCATGATTTCTCGTTTACTATATAGAAAGAAAAAAAACCATCTTTCATATCTGATTTTTCTATCACATAATCTGATCAAATTTGAAACATTTCGTGAAAAGAAAAAATCCATTGATTATACACGGGAACTAAACCAATGGTGTTTTATTGCTGTGAACAGAAGTAACTCATTTCAGTGTTAGATAATTTCTAAAAGAGAAAATCGCAAAATGCCAGTTTGTAGAAACTTACTAACAAAGAATCAAGAATCTAATAGAATTCATCTTTTGAGAGAGCTCTAAACAGCAGCAGGTCCCTTAAGCTTCTTACTTATAGCAGCGATGTACTTCCCTTGGTGAAATGCTTGCTCCAACTCCAACTCCGTTGGCTGTCTCGACCCATCTCCGGCGAATGTTCCCGCCCCATACGGGCTTCCACCTTTCACCTTCTCCATCTCAAACATACCAGCACCGAATGTGTACCCGATCGGGACAAATATCATCCCGTGATGAACCAGCTGAGTAATGGCAGTTAATCTACACAGAAAACCCGTTTTTATCAAGTCTATCTCTTTGATGAGTGTTGTTTGGATTGCGAAAAGAAACTTACGCGGTGGTTTCTTGACCACCACCTTGAGACCCTGTGCTGTAGAAGATTCCGGCTGGCTTACCGGCGAGTTGCTGAGTCCTCCAAAGGCCGCCTGTTGCATCCAAGAATGCCTTGAACTGAGCAGCCATCATACCAAACCTTGTTGGGAAGCCAAAGACAATCCCATCAGCCTCAGCGAGCTCGTTGGGGGTGATAATAGGAGCATCACTCTTTGGCGGTGCACTCATTTTAGAGAGCACATCTTCTTGGAGCGTCTCGGGTACCTGTCAAGAACAAACGCCAGCTCGATGCTTCAGTGTTCCCAATGATTCTCTACAGGTATATGTATATATTCAAAGATAACTTATGATGAGAAAAATAGATACAGAATCAAGGACTAAGGGAAAGCAAACTAGAGACATTAAAAGCAGAGGTAATGGCAAAATATGCCGCTGGGATGATGTATAGTTTTATACCCCCATGGAAATAGCAAGTAGTCGTGTTAGAATGTCTAATTGTCCCAAATCGGAAGTTGAAAGATTTACAAATGTATGTTGGCAGAGATAATAGGGGCTCTAGAAAGCGAATACTGTCAAGAATGCTAGCAGCTACAAACGTATCAGTAAATCAAAATTCAGAGTGTCTTCGTCTTTCTTTCAGCGAATAAAGAGTCAAGCAAACTTAAGTTTTGATGATAAAAACTCAGTGAAGCACTAGTTTCTAACCTCAAGTCCTCTACATTCACGATCAGTTCTTGCCCGTGAAACTGTGTATTGTAACCTAGAATCTAAGATTTGGTCATGAAAAGGATAAAGCAGGAAGCGCACTGACCTGCCACAGTTTGGCTTCAACTCCTTCAACAGAAGCAGCTCCTTTCCTTATCTCTTTTGCTAATTTCTCCACATGTCCGTACATGGAGTAGTACCTGTTACAGTGACCAGATTGTCAACGACCACTAAGCTGCATCATTAATGCAACACCAGATCATCGATCGATGTTCCCACAGACCCAGGATTCTAATTGCAACTTAACATTAAACCCGCAAACAATGAAAACTGTCAAATTACAGTCGCGAAAGCAATGACAAGTCAACAACTCGTCGGAGAAATCTTCGAAAAATATACCACTGCACGTTTAGATCAGCGGTATATCAGAAGATTAAAACCCCCGAAAAGTTTGACCGATTGATTATTGATTATTGCACATTTACACGCAAAAGAGAAAATGGTTTTTACATACACGATATAAACTTTGGTCGCCATTATAGATATGCCCTCCTTCTTTTCGAGAATCTCTGAAAGCTTTTCTGATTTTCTTGTTTCCGAAAATCGAGCTCCAAAGTCCTAAACCTTATTATGGTCTCTGGATCGTGTTCTCTATGGAGAATTTCAAGGCAAACCCCCTAAAATTGTTCAAATTATATTTCACCCCCTTTATTTTAGTTTTTATTCCAAGAAAACACTTTAATTGTGATTTTTACTGGACTACTCCTCACATATTTTCCCTTAAACCATAGGTTAGTACAAAATGATTACGATTTGAGAAGTCGTTAAAAATGATGTTGTGAGAAGTTTGGATGCACATTGCACAAGACCAGAAGTGATAACTTCTATATTTTTTGATTTTTTTTTCAATTATACGTATAATTCCAAGAATTTTATGAATGGTAAAAATTAATAGAAATTATGAATCAGTCGAACTAAAATCAAAGAAACAGAAACCCTCGGAATCGTCCGGAGGATGCCTATCTCTCCGGTGTCAATACCGGCGCGTGCAATCGCCGAACTCCTCCTCGATCGCATCCGTGACGAGACACCGCGACGCCTCCATCAAGTCGGGGCTAAGCCTAAACATCAGCACGCAAAACTCCATCTGGTTCAACGCGCCGTCGCAGTCGAAATCACCTTCGTTAATCATACACCGGACGTCTTCTTCCGTCAAATCTCCGAGACCCAGAACCGCCGCCGCGTTCCGACGGAGGCTCTCGAACGTAATGACACCTTTCTCTCGATCCATCAGCATCTCGAATCCGTTGCAGAGCTCTCCGATCAGACCCTCGCCGCCTAGCTTCCCGGCCATCGCGGGAAGGAAATCGTGGAAATTAGGTTCTGGGTTTTGTTGGGTCGGTCTGGCTGGTGAATTTGGAGACGCCATTAGAGCGGATTACAGTTGTTGAAATCACAAGTTTATTGACGAGAGGATTTAGAAAAGTCTCTTTGGTATTGCTTCAAAGGTTTGATAGAGAGTGAATATAAAGGAGGAGACTTTGGGATTTCCGAGAAGGGACAGAGACATGGATGCCAACTAGATAATGGAGAAGGAAGGTCAGGTCCGTGTCTGGGAAATTGCGAATAATCCCCAATTGTTTGTTGTTGGGTTTCTTCTCGGAAGCTTGCGCAGGGGTCAAATCGTCAATTCACGAAGGTGTTGTCTCTGTTTCCACGGGCACGGAAAGTTGCAGTGTGTGAAAAGGAGATGAATGGAGGGTAAAATCGTCCACTGCTTTATATAGAAATTGAACGAGTAAAGTAAAGGACGAATTATTTGTTTTATTACAAGACAAGTCAGATAAAACATGACACTGTCTATTTTTTTTTTCATCTGATTTTTTATATATAAAGAAAGCTAAGAAGATTTGCAATATAAGGGTTGAAACCGGTTTGGACACAACAAAGTAAAGATAAAAAAAATCGGGAAATCTCGTATTATTAGCAATCTCGGTCGAAGTATAAGGAGTAATCGAAAGGAAAGTGAAAAAGAAGAGATCTAAGAACTAAGTTTGCAATTGCCAAGCTAATGTTCTTAGGTCTCTTGCGAAAAGTGGGCGTGTCCCTCGCCGGTGATGGGAGCTCTCTATTTATAAGGCTTTGAATCGGTCTGATTTCCTTATTCGTCGGAGGTCGGAATATGGAAAGATCCCTCTTTCTTCGGAGCAAGCTGGGAAATCTTTCATTTCCTTCGGGATTCGATGTAAATGCAACCTTCTTTTATTCCCGTGAGTCAAATAAAGGAAGATTTCATTTCTTTTTGGAGATCGACGCCGACTAGGATTAGCCGGGCTTAATGGGCTTGGGGGCTGAACAGTGGGCCGAGGTGATGCGGGTATCAGGCTTTAGTGAGCCGAGGTAGGCCTTGGAAGAGTTCGACCGTGCGCGGGCCGAAGTGGACCTAATGGGCCGACTTGGACAGGTTGAAATAGAACCTTCCAAGTCAACGCATGAAGTTGACCGGTTTAAAATTGGTTTATGACGGGTTTAAGTGGTGTGCTAAACTCACTTCCAACAACAAGGTATTGGTCAAAAAAATCCATTAGTCACCGACAAAAGCTTCAAAACAGAGAAAGTTTTTGTTTTGTACGTATATCAGGCCTTTATCGATTTCTACTTAATTCATTATGCATCTCGATTTTTCTTTTCTTATTATGTTACATTACATGAAGCTCACTGATAGTTTCACTGAATTAGCAACACCGATCGTGGCGGACTTTAAACAGGTGGGGTCGAGAAAGCCCATTACAAGTTCACAACATCTCGAGGATTATTTGTTTAAATATTGTTGAATGGTTTATACTTCATTCATTGATGATTGTCCAGAGTGTTCTAAAAGTTTCGTCATCTCCGAACTTATTTTTTTTTTTGTGGTAAAAATGTTAAGATTATATTACCATTTTCGATTTTTGACAGAATTAGAGAGGTAAACAAGAGACGGAAAAGACCGAAAACAACTGAAGCAATTTACAACAAACGGAAATAACATCCTAGAGTGGAAAAAACAACTTAACAAGGCAAACCTGAAAAGGAACCAAGGGAGAAGACGAGCGAGGAGCAAACTGCGGGAAGGAGAAGCTTAGACGTCTTTAAGAACCGCTGATGTTGCCACGAGAATCACGATCCAGATCCGTCCTCAAAACCTAAAAACACGATGCCTACAACTTCACCACGAGTTTAAAAGACCTTCTTTGAGGCAGACGAGCAAACTCTTTACTGAAACCACTGGCAGATAGATATTGGTTTATCCTGCGAGAACTAAGATAGCAAACTCAAACAACCTCTCCGAAGTCGAGACCACCAAACCCCCCCCCCCCCCGCAAGACAAGTCGACAAGTGACTGATGCAAATGAGACTCATCCCGAGCAAAGCTACCTATACAACAAACCAAACCTACTTTGAAGACCGACGCAGGAGCTTGTAGACGACAAAGACACAGCCGCACGATGCTGAGACCGAACACGCACCGACGATAGACTTCAGGCCACCCGGAAGAGACAACGGTCGAAGAACCCCTCCACCATGGAGACACTTCTCCGAGCCACACCGGCAACCAACTTCCGCCTTAGAAAACCGGCTTACTTTCTGTAAATTGAGTAGTATTAAACTTCGTTTATTTTTTTTCCTTTTTTTTATCTACGTTTTATTACATCAATTAATTTGGGAAATAAATTTGCGGTTAAAAAATGGATAATTATCCACTACCGACATAAATAACTTTACCGACACACATCTCTATTATTTGATGCATTTTCTCCAACTAAATAAATAAATACGTGTACTTAGCCTTTCCAAAAACATAAGTTAAAAAGGTAGAAAACCTTCTCTCTCCACTCAGCTTTTCTTCTCTTCATTCGTGTCTTTTTAAACAACATCACTCAACGTCGGAAAAAAATAAATAAACATCACTCAACATATATATATATATATATATATAATTAGCAAAAAAAAACATATATATATTAAATAAAGCTTGAGAAATATATTTAGAATCAATAATATTTATTATTTTTATCGTATTTATTAATTTATCAAATTTTAATTTTATAAAGTTTTACTATATATTATAATTTATAACATATGGATCTTCACTGAATAATTCCATCCTTTATCCTATATAGTATATTATAAACATACAAATAATACTTGGGCACGATGTGGTTGACATTAGAAGCAAATAATAGACAACAAGATATTGCACAGCTACTCATTGCAATTCTCTTCCATGACTCTCATTAACAAATAATAAACAACTATTCCATCGAACCTTACTTAAACAATTTCCTCTCTTGTTCCAATATTTTTTTTTTAAATAACAGATTAACATCATTTGTTTATATAGCAACCTCGTTTCCAACTCTCTCCGGTTTCACAGAAGCCGCCATGGATGCCATTAATGTGCTTCCTCTGCTTCTCATCTCTCTGCTTTTGACTTTTCTTGTCGCACAAGCAACCAATATTATTACAGCAAACCAGACTCTAAAAGACGGAGACACCATTGTGTCAAAAGGTGGGAGCTTCGAGCTCGGTTTTTTCTCTCTAGGAGGATCAAGAAACCGTTATCTCGGAATTTGGTACAAGAAAGTCTCTCTCCAGACCGTTGTTTGGGTCGCCAACAGAGATTCGCCTCTCTACGATCTCTCAGGAGCCCTAAAAATATCTGGAAACGGGAGCTTATGTCTCTTCAATGGCAGAAACTCTATCATCTGGTCATCATTTTCTGTAAAGAAAACCGGCGTAAGAAACCCGATTGTTCAGATTCTTGATACAGGTAACTTAGTTGTGAGAAACTCAGGGGAAGATCAAGATTACATATGGCAGAGTTTAGATTACCCCGGAGATACGTTTCTTCCAGGAATGAAATACGGTATCGATTTTTTAACCGGTATAAACCGGTTCTTGACATCTTGGAGATCTCCAGACGATCCATCAACTGGTAACTACACGAATAAAATGGATCCAAACGGTGTACCGCAGTTTTTCTTGAAGAAAAACTCAGTTGATGTCTTCAGGGCTGGTCCATGGAACGGTCTAAGATTCACCGGTATGCCTCACCTAAAACCTAACCCTATCTATCGATTCGAGTTTGTGTTCACGGAGGAAGAAGCGTACTACACTTACAAGCTCGAAAACCCTTCAGTTATCACAAGAATGCAGCTGATTCCCAATGGAGCTTTGCAACGTTACACTTGGGTCGATAGCCTTCAAAGTTGGAACTTCTATTTATCGGCTCAAATGGATAGTTGTGATCTCTACACGTTGTGTGGCTATTACGGAAGCTGCAACATCAATGAATCTCCGGCCTGTAGGTGTTTAAAAGGGTTTGTGCCTAAATCCCCAGAGGCTTATTTTGCAGGGGATTGGTCAGAAGGGTGTGTTAGAAGAGTGAAATTGAATTGTGGTAAAGGAGAAGAAGACTTTCTGAAGATTTCTAAATTAAAGTTACCTGATACAAGAGCATCGTGGTACGATAAGAGCATGGATTTGAATGAATGCAAGAGGGTATGCTTGAGAAACTGCTCATGCTCAGCTTATTCGCATTTCGATATTAGAGATGGAGGAAGAGGATGTATTCTCTGGTTTGGAGATTTGATTGATATAAGAGAATATAATGCAAATGGACAAGATCTGTATGTGAAGCTTGCTTCCTCAGAAATAGGTATGTCAAGACTTGTGAAACAAGAAACATTGTTTTACTGAGATACTCTTGATCATTTTTTTTTTCTGGTTCGATCACAGAAAAGTACAATCTCTATGACGTGAAGTGGAAGATTAGGATGATGCTCATTATAGTATTATCTACAGCATTGTTTCTTATTTGCCTCTGCATAGGTTTGACTGTCTATAACATGAAGAAAAAGAAACTTGCAACAAAAGGTAAATGATTGAAGGTCTCAGAAATTAAGTATCTTGTTTTTCAATTTTGCTTAACAGTTAATTAAAACCGTTAATTTATTCAGAAATTGCGCAGCGCGATATAGACCGTGTTTCAAGCAGGAAACAAGAGGAGGAAGATCTTGAATTACCGTTTCTTGATCTTGATGCGATCGCAGAAGCTACAGATGGATTCTCTGATGGGAATAAACTTGGACAAGGTGGTTTTGGACCGGTCTATAAGGTAATAACCGCAGCATCTGGTCCAGCTGTCATATTCCAATGGTAAGATGTTTTGATTTTTTTTACCAGGGAACATTGGCTTGTGGGCAAGAAATTGCTGTAAAGAGGTTATCAAGAACGTCGAGACAAGGGATAGAAGAATTCAAGAACGAGATCAAGCTGATTGCAAAGCTGCAGCACCGTAATCTTGTGAAGATTCTTGGGTATTGCGTGGAGGAAGATGAAAGAATGCTTATCTACGAGTATCAGAGGAACAAAAGCTTGGATTCTTTCATTTTCGGTAAAGAACGGCGCAGAGAACTTGATTGGCCTAAACGGGTGGAAATAATCAAAGGGATCGCTCGCGGACTGATGTATCTCCATCAAGATTCAAGGCTTCGAATCATCCATCGCGATCTCAAAGCAAGCAATGTTTTGCTTGATTCTGATATGAACCCGAAAATCTCGGATTTTGGATTGGCTAGAACTTTGGGAGGAGATGAAACTGAAGCAAACACAACCAGAGTTGTTGGAACATAGTAAGATTAGCTATCTTTCTTGACTTCAATGCTAACAATTTTTTTTTTTTGAAACATTTTTCTCTATTGTTCTGCAGTGGATATATGTCTCCAGAGTATCAAATCGACGGGTATTTCTCATTAAAATCCGATGTATTTAGCTTCGGGGTTTTAGTATTAGAGATAGTGTCAGGAAGAAGAAACCGCGGATTTTGCAATCAAGAACACAAGCTTAACCTTCTTGGACACGTAAGTACATTAGCAGCAACAACGGAAATTAAATCAGTCTTGTAATCTTAGCTTTATTACATCTAATTAATTCTTCAGGCTTGGAGGCTATACACAGAAGAGAAGGCATGTGAGCTAATCGATGAAGCTTTCAAGGAGTCATGCACCGATATTTCTGAAGTGTTAAGAGCGATACACATCGGTCTGTTATGTGTACAACAAGATCCCAAAGACAGACCAAACATGTCAGTAGTGGTTCTGATGCTGAGTAGTGAAATGTTGCTTCTTGATCCAAAGGAGCCTGGGTTTTACAACGAACGAAATCTCTTGTTTTCTGACACTATATCGATTAATCTCGAGATTCCTTCCAATAATTTACAAACCATGAGTGTAATAGAGCCCAGATAAACCTTGTAATCAATCTTTGTATATTCTATAATATGTAACATTATTTATGTTTGATTACATTACCAACCATAGTTTGCACATAAATATCTTTATTTTTTTACCGACCTTGCAACATTGTAATGGAAACTTCGTTTACCGAACGTAGGCTTAGAGATGAAGAAACATCTGGAACGTTCCGGCTGGTGAAAAAACCGGGTTGTTTCGGGTGTGGGAGAGAACCATCACTGCCCAACATCAAGACAACAGAAGCCATGTTTGGTCTGTCTTCTGGTTTCTGTTGTACACAAAGCAAAGCCACATGGATACATCTTAGAACCTCTGAGACAACACATGTCTCTTCCAACAAATCTTCCTCAGGTACTTCTATCTCTCTGTCTTCAACCCACAGTTTCCACACCTAATATAGACAAAAAAAGGAGACAACTTTCAAGGTCTTTTACTAAAGACTATCGGCTGGTTTGTTTGGAATCCCACATAGAAATTATAAAAACCTAATTTACTATATAAGAGCTATGAATCACTTCACTTAGAGGCAGAGCTAATTGATTTTGAGAAATGGAGATCCTCTTAACTTCACATACTATTAGAGTTCAAGTTTACCCGGTATAGGAATATGTTTCCGATCCAAAAACAAGATTTGGTTCAAGAAAAAGGATTTATAAGAGCATAAACCTGATAACTTACGTGTCCAAGAAGGTTAAGATCATGATCTGGATGATGAAACCCGCGATTCGTCTTGCCAGTTATGATCTCAAGTACTAATACACCAAAGCTGAACACATCGGATTTCACTGAGAAATGTCCATCAATTGCATACTCCGGAGACATATAACCACTGCAAGTAGTTATGGCAAAGCAGAACATTGTTATTTCTATAATGATTACGCCAAGACATATATATATATATATATATATATATATATATGGAGAGAGAGAGAGAGAGAGAGAGAGAGAGAGAGGGTGATAAAGTGTCCTTACTAAGTACCCACGACTCTGTTTGTGCTTGATTCACTCTGATCTCCACCAAAAGATTTAGCCAATCCAAAATCTGAGATCTTAGGGTTCATATCAGCGTCTAGTAAAACATTTCCAGCCTTGAGATCTCTATGTATGATCCTCAGTCTCGAATCTTGATGAAGATAGAGAAGCCCTCGAGCAATTCCATTGATAATGTTCATTCTCTTTTCCCAATCCAGTTCTTTACTTCTCCTTTCATCTTTATTTACAAAATAATTAAAAAAGTTAAGCAATATGATGAGATTACCTTTAAAAGCTACAACAAGATGATGAGATTGAGTTTTTAAAGTAAGGGCATACCGAAGATAAAGAAGTCTAAGCTTTTGTTAGGCATATACTCATAGATCAACATACGTTCTTCACCTTGAATGCAACATCCTAAAAGCCTCACGAGGTTACGATGTTGAAGTTTCGCGATTAGTTTCACTTCGTTCTTGAATTCTTCCACTCCTTGTCCCGAGCTCGAAGATAGCGTCTTCACCGCGATCTCTTGTCCTTCCTCCAACCTACCCTGCAATCAATTGCAATGAAATTGGTCACAATTCAAAACACTATTAAAGAATATAAATGCAAAATGTGATGAATACATTATATACAACCTTGTAAACTGGTCCGAACCCTCCTCGTCCTAGAAAGTTTACGTGTGAGAAATCATCAGTGGCTATGGAAATCGTTTTACTGTCAAGAATAGGCAAGTCCATGTCCTCTTCCCCAATCCCTTTTCTCCAATTTTCTCCTGAAAAATAACAACCACCAAATTTTCAATATAGAATAGTTTGAGAGAAAATCTCATAGTTACAAAAGATAATTGATAATTCAAAAAACTCACCGCGGTATCTCTTCAAAATCGTCTTTCTGAAGCACGCAAACACTGCAACCAAAACAACCGCGATGCCCATCACTGACCCAACGACCATTCCCACCTTTTCTCTTCCTTTAAACTCCGTTTTTGCAAAACCCATTCTTATATAAACATCTTGTCCAAAGCTTGAGTATTCTCTCATATCAACCAAGCCACCAAACCAAAGCAAACAACCTTTTCCTCCCTCGCGAATATCAGTATTCGCGTAAGCCGTGCATGAGCAGTTACTTGAACACTTGATCCTACAATCCTCAAGTGTCATAGCAATTCGTGAATCATACCAAGACCATGAAGTATCTGGTAATTTCATACCCGGAAACCTCACAAATGTATCTTTCTTTCCGCAGTTTGTTGGAATCTCATGGACACACCCCTCTGCTCCTCTCGAAATATTCCATTTTCGACCTGATTTTGGCTTGAATCCTTGTAAACATGAACAAGAAGCTGTGTTTTTGCTATTAATCCCACAAACTGCGTAAGCTCCACATATGGAGTAGTAGTCGCACTCATCTTCGGGTGCTGTGTTTGCTAAGATCCACTGGTGCTGCTTCGACTGGATAAACCTCTGGAGTTTTCCTGTGTTGTTTAAAACCAATCTTGAGACAATTTGTCGTCGAGGAGTCCACGAGTAGTTTACTTCTTGCTCACTCGACGTGAATTTGTAGTCGAATAAGCTGTTCTCTCGTCCCATAGCTGGAGCTCCGGTGAAGGATAAGCCGTTCCAAGACCCTAACCGATAAGAATAACTCGGATCTCCTTTCTTCTTCAAGATCAATTGTGGTAAACCTCGAGTATCTAGAGACAAAGTGAATTCACCAGCGGATGGATCTTTCATGGTTTTCCAAGACGATAGAGACCATTCTTTTTGTGTCTTGAAATTCTTTCCAAGCTTCATACCCGCGAGTATTGTATTCATGGGATCATCAAAACTCTGCCACAACACAACTTCTTCTTCGTCACTTAAGACAAGATTCCCTGTACAATTGATCTTCAAGTAGGGATTTTTGGCGGTTTTAAAAGCTTTTGATGATGATGATGATGACCACAACGCTCTGTGTTCCCCGTCGAATAGCTGAAGATCGCCACCTGAACTCAAGTTCAAGAATCCAGAAGTGCCATAGAGAGGATTGTTTCGGTTGGCTACCCAAACGACTGCAAATGGTTGCTTGTACCACAAGCAAAGAAACCGATGTTGAGGCTGCTCTTCTTGGTCAAAACTAAAAAAACCTAATTGGAAGACATTATCTGAAGAACTAAGAGTATCTCCATCCTTAAGAGATTCTCTTGGACTGATGACACTATAATCCAAAGCAACAGAGAAAGAAGATGATAACAAGAACAGTGATACCCAAAACAGAGAAGGAATCATTTCCATTGAATGAAGCCTTTCTCTTTTAGAAAAAGTATTTTGATTGAAAGAACAAATCCTTCTCTTTCTTCTTTACCCAAGAAAGTGAATCATTATAATATATATTATAAATATCACATACATAATTTTCGTGATCAAGTTCGCACAGCCCAACTTGGCATAAGCGACAAGTCAACAGAAATTCAATGCAGCTTGAATATATGGCTGTTGAGTGTTGAAATTCGATTATTATTCAAAAAAAAGAAATTCGATGATTGAACTTTTCTTCGGTATGCAAAAAAAAAATTATTATTATTATTATTAGGGTGTTTTGTTTGAATACAGAGACAAAATATGATCCACCATAATAAATTTGGAGGGCCAATGATAAAAGCTTCTCAGATTACAAGAGTGTATAAGCCTAGTAAGGACAAAAGCAACAAAATAAGAGGTAGCCAATCTTCCTTGACTTAGTCCCATATAATATAAGGGGACTAGAGGAGTCAAAATCAGATCATTATAGTTTTTTTTATATATACATTACAACGATTTAACTTGAATCCATCCATACCTTGCATTATGGTTTATTGATCGTCTTTTTAGTGATCATCAAAGAATTTAATGAGGAACTTGTGGATAGACGCAAATTAATGGATGTATTTTACATTCGTAATCTATATTACAAAAAATATCAATTATCAAAAATAAATTATTGCATTGAGGTTGTATTTGTAATTATGCAAAATCTTACATACAGTTACCTATGTACAATAGATATGATCAATGGTTTTTTATGTATATAATTTAATGGAAAATTCTATAAAAATACATCAACTTTATTCACATAAACCTTTTAATATTCGAACTATTTTTGTATCTAATAAAATATTCAAACTATTTTTTGTCCATTTTAAATATTCGATTGTGAACCGTGTGCTCATTTTACAACTTCTTGTTAACGGATGTATACGGACCTATACACGGTTTGAAACAGTGTTTATATTTAATAATAAAATATTAATAAATAAATTTAAAATTACATTAAATTTTCAAAAAATTCCAAAAAAATCAAAAAAAAAATCTTAAGTTAAGAAACACTAATTTTAAATTTTAAATAAAATATAGATTATGATTTAATTTTTGAATTTTTGAATTAAAATTTTCTAAAACTCAAAAATACAAAAATCCAAACAAATTCTCAAAAAATTCTAAAAACTCAAAAAAATAATAAAAAAAATCTATGAATAACACAACACGGTTAAAATAAAAACAAAATACATGAACACAAATTTCTTAAGTATTTTACCTACGCTATAAAGAAGTGTTTTAGAATATGATATGTTGGAACCAAGCAATTTCCAACCTCGAGAGAATAGTCTTCAATCAAACCAATATTATTTAAACATGTCTTTTGTATTATTTTAATTATCTTTGTGGTTTTGATACAATTAGTGATTTTCGTTAGTTTCTACAAATAAATATTATTGGTTATTATTATTTTGGTTGATTATATGTTTTACATTGCTGTTATATTTGTGTTCGGATTATTATCGATAACAAATTTAATAATCTAACTAATATGATTATTTGATGAAACATTTTGTACGGACTAAACACCTAGTATATATATAATTGTGATGTGTTATTCATGGATTTTTGAACCGTGATGTGTGATTCATGGATTTTATAACCTGTTGTGGGATTTTTATTTTTTTTAACCGTGATGTTATTCATGGTTTTTTGAATTTTTTGAATTTTTTGAGAAATTGTTTTGATTTTTGTATTTTTTGAGTTTTTAGAAAATTTTAGTTCAAAAATTCAAAAGTTAAAATATAATATATTTTATTTAAGATTTAAAATTAGTGTTTGTTAACTTAAGATTTTTTCGGATTTTTTTCGATTTTTTTAAATTTTTTTGGAAATTTTTGTTTTTTTTTAAATTTAATGTAATTTTTAATTTTTTATTAATATTTTATTATTAAATATAAATATTGTTTCAAACCGTGTATAGATCCGTATACATCCGTTAATGAGGGGTTGTCAAATGAGCATACAGTTCACAGTTGGAGATTTAAAATGGGCAAAAAAATAGTTTGGGTATTTTATTGGGTACAAAAATAGTTTGAGTATTAAAAAATTTATCGGAATAAAATTTGGGGTATTTTTATGGAATTTTCTCTAATTTAATTTGTAAAAGAAAAGAAAAACTAGAAAAAGTGTTTTTAAAAAAAAAACTTATAACAAATCCTTTTAACTGAAAGATCAGGTACAAATAGGCCCTACCTGTGACATGGATATGGCTCAGTCAACGCAAAGACTGCTCAACTTAAAGAAGTGGTCGCGCTGCATCTAACTGTGTCAAGGCCCAAACACGGCCCAAATCTAGATGGACCTCTACCGAACGGAAACTTCGTTTCTAGAACGTTAGTTGAATTTTGATGATGTTTGTTTATATATATATTAGGTTCCGCGTAATACGCGAGTAAAAAATAAAACATTTAGATACTAAAATTGATAATATGTTTAATTATAATCCGTATAGTTAGATTCTAAATTAAAATCTCGTTTAGTTATCCATGAATTACGTTTAGTAATTCGTATTTAAGAAAACTCAAAATTGATTCATATTATCCATAAATCTTATAAACAATCCTTTTAAATGAACGAGAGGGTTCCAGAATTACCAATTTGATAGTTTTTATTTTTTATTGATTCATATTTTATTTGATAGATTTTTATATATCTAACATTTTTTATTTGATAGTTTTTATTTTTTCTCTTACTTTACTTTTTCAATGTTATTAGTTTCCATTATATAAAACACAATTATTTTTCCTTTTTTGTTATTTTTATTTGGTAGTTTTTATTTTTTCTATTTCTTTACTTTTTCAATGTTATTAGTTTCCATAATACAAAACACATTTTTTTCCTTTTTTGTTATTTTTTATTTTTAAAAAATAAATAACTAACAATAAGAAAGTTTATATTATTACTTTTGACACATGTCGCGATCTAAATTACCAACGACACATGTCACGATCTCGTGAATGAAAATTATCCTACATGTCATGCTCACGTTGAGAGATCCAACTTTATATAATAAGATATATATATCACTCTGTTGGATAGATTTTATGATAGCAACAAGAAAATGAAAAATTGTTCACATATGTTGGATAGATTTTATGATAAAAAGTTTCAAATCGTTACAAATCATTGTCCTTCTAGAAAATAGAACTGTCTAATTAATACACAGCATATTAATCTTTTTTGGCTACTAGCATTCAAAAGCTTAATATTCTATAATATATTACATTCGAAAGTTGTCTGTGAAGTCCTTTCGCGACTCAAACTGCCACGAGAAACTTAATTCTGCACCGCTATTGAGTCGTCGGACTTATCCATCAAAAATATTCCACTAGGAAGTTGGATGCAAAAAAACATTAATTAGTTTGCAACAATTGTAGTTGAAGCCATGATCCAAAGTTTTCTATTGATTTTAGGTGCCCGGTTTATTGTAACTTCCGACTATTTTTGGAGTGGACAAAGTTTTCGGCAAGTAAGAAGTTTTCTAAGAATCTCGATCATACGTCTAGTGACCAGAAGGCCCAAATTGATATTTACCATAGAAATTCAAGACCTAAATGTTGGCACATGAAAACGTAACAGATATAAGATGATTCTTGTCTCTAGTGAGAGATCTCTATAATGGTTACACTTCAACGTGGAGAATGTAAGAGATACCAAAAAACGTGAATGCAAAGAGGAAAAAAAAGAGAAAAACGTGGACAAAAGAGGCCCATGTTACGTCCTTTTAGGCCTTCACTTATGCATTGTCTTTTTCTCATAGACGTGTCGTCTTAAGGGTTTTAAACGTATGGCTTTTCTATATGGCGCATTTGTGGATTTATTAATGGGTTTACCGAATGTCAAGATAAATATATATACATATATGTATGTGTTCATGATTTGTTCGTTAAAACATTTTATCTAAATAAATGCTCTAATAATATATGTTTAACCAAATGAGCTTTACGTACTATTTGTCAAAAAAAAAAACAATCGATCATTTTAATTGTAAGATTTTAGTAGATGAATATTAAACTAAACCAAATTAATAATAATAAAGAGAAAATAAACTCAACTTACTTTATCTTTGTAACAGCTTTGTATACAGTGTAAAAGTTCTTTATATAAAAAGTTGCGTCAGCAATGCATATCCTTAACCCCCATACAGGCCACATCTCTGATAAGATGAGAGAAATAAGAAGGGATGTATTCAACTATTCTGACAATTCAATTTATATAATTTTTATACACATTCTGAAATTTCTACAAAGTTTTGAATTGTTCCAAAATTCTTATCCACAAAAAAAAAAAAGGAAACCACAATAAAGAGGCAAAACCACCACTCACTAGAAACTTTGTGCTTCTGTGGCTCTCATAATGACATCTCATCTTCATTTTGATTTTGATTCATCACACACCACCGTTGTTCGCCACGTAGGATTTCCCCATATGGAAGCATGCCACATTATTCTTTCTAATTGGGTTGGTACACAAAGCAAGTTAACTAATCATATTTTTATTTTTATTTTAAACACAAAATAATTCTGGTCCAAGTATATAATCATTTTTTTTCTCTCCCATACCGATCCATTTTTCTATTTTAAAATCCATTATTATCTTATTGTATATGGGATGATATCGCTAAAGCATAGAAACACAAATGTTTTGGATCACTTTTTAGGAAGAGAAGTATGGGAGAAGTAAAAATCAAAACAAGTGGTTATAAAAGAAAAGATAATTGAGAGAGAGAGAGAGAGTGGGGCTCTTTAGACTTGTATTAAGGTCCAGACAAATCCCAGGTGGGCTCACGTGGCTCGTAAGCCCATTGAGAACCTGATTCGTCCACGTAGGACAGAGCAGAATCTCGCTCTCCTTCTCCCAAAGCTGACATCTCGCCACGTCATCGACTACTAAATCATCCCACAAATGATTCATTATTCTACACCAAAATGTTCAGGGTCGGGGGATTTCTACAAATCAGTGGACATCAACGTGGTGCAACTGGAGAATTGTTCATCGTGGCATTAGATCCTTTAAAATCGGATAACGTTGTCCGTTATAGTATTATTTTTTTAATTGTTTTCATAATTTATATCAGTGTTAAAAAATATATATATAGATATATTAAATTTCAACCATGAGGTTGTCGCCGCATAAAACGGCGCTTGGTTCATACGTATTTAAATGGTTTCAAATTATATGCACCGTACATACTATAATCAAAATCAACTATAATCTCTAAAGTCTATAAAAAAAATAGAGTATGCTTATCGTCTAAATAAATAGGCACACTAATCAACTTTGATCTAATTTCAGAATTGATCTTTCAATCACTTAACCACTGTAAATTGGTTAGCTTACATAAACTGTTATGATCTAACGACAAGCAAAGCACATACTAAACTTGGTTTAAACACAATATTTGGTAGCTTCTTAAATATTTGGTCACTAACCGGTAAATTATATCATTAAATCAACAATAACAATCATATCATTACCATTTTATCAATACTAGTTCATGTAAATTTGTTGGTATAGATTATCTTTTTTCTCTTGTCATATATTTAACGAAATGTCAATCAGAAAGCTATCCTGCGTCCATCAAGCATAATGAAATGGCTCACGAATGATGATGATAAGAGAAGTTCCATACATACATAATATAATTTTTAATATATATGTATGTCGTAAACCGATTCTTCGATGCTTAATGAAACGAAATTTACCTTAAAACACTAACGATTATGAAACAAACAAATCTTATAAATTTTAATAAATGTTCTAAGAAAACATTGTGTTGTCATAAAAACAAAACTAGAACCCGAGGATGAAGCTCCAACAATAAAGAAAACATTATACTATAGGGTCAATGAAAATAAATAATTGCAGATATAGAACTGATAATTATCGAAACAGAGACTTGGAATAAATGTGTGTGTAAAAAGATGAAACCCAATCTCTAAATAATTCATATACTTTAAGAAAGTAGTATTATAGTTAATTGAAATGAGATGGTTCCTAACCACATAATAAAAAAAGGATGGATGCCATATAAAAAAGCCATTGCGGAACCAAAGAAGAGAAATAGATTTTTTCGCTCGACACAGAAAAAGACGAAAGTAACCTCAAAGAATTGAATCACACAGAAAACTCGCCACGAAAATTATCCCCCTGCAACTTGCACTTTCTTCTTCTCGTCTCTGCTTCCCTTTATTTCGTGAGAGAGAGAGAGAGAGAGAGAGAGAGAGAGCTTAACCAGAAACTAGAGAGAAAGAGAGATAAGTTTTGATGGGGAAGAAGTGTGATTTATGCGACGGTGTTGCAAGAATGTATTGCGAGTCAGATCAGGCAAGTCTATGCTGGGACTGCGACGGCAAGGTTCACGGCGCTAATTTCCTTGTCGCTAAGCACACGCGATGTCTTCTCTGCAGCGCCTGCCAGTCACCTACGCCGTGGAAAGCCACGGGGCTTCGCCTCGGCCCAACCTTCTCCGTCTGCGATTCATGCGTCGCTCTTAAAACCTCCGGCGGCGACGACCGTATTTTGATGGAGAATCGGGGACAGAAGGTTAATGGTTTCGATCACGAAGTGGATCGGCTCAGAGAATATGACGGTGACGGCGCGGAATCTTACGATGACGATGAGGATGAGGAGTACAGTTATGAAGATGAGGATGAGGATGAGGATGAGGATGACGACGAGGAAGCGGAGAATCAAGTGGTGCCGTGGGCTGCGGCGGCGCAACCTCCTCCGGTGATGAGTTCTTCATCATCTAGCGGAGATCTGGCGGCGAAGAGGACAAGGGACTGCTCCGATGTACGGATCTATCCTTTCTCCTTCAATTTTGTCAAAAATCAAAAACAATTTCGAATTCTCTCCTTCTGGATTTTCCCTGGAAAAAATTGGTTTTAATTATGTTTCTTTTTAAAAAATGCAGGACGAGATCGGATATTCTTCAGCTCAGGAGTCAAACTATTCTCGGCCGTTGAAGCGACCGTCAAGAGACGAAGCCGCGTTTAAATCAACGGCTGTGGTTAACTCTATCACCAGATTAGAAGGAGAGAGAGCATCGAATGCCGCCGTTGGTTCATCTCCTTCATCGTCTTCTCTGATCTTTGCGATCGCCAAAATGAGGAGAGATTTCAACCGTTGATTCGTCTTTCCCTTTAGTTAAATCACCACCGTCCATTTCTAACAATACTTGTTTTAGTGATGAGGTAGTAGTTCTTTGATCTCATGTCGTACAGAAATCAATTTTAAACGTTGTATTTGACCTATCTATATCATTATTATGTTGATTCTTTTTTGGCTAAAGCAATTTAATTTGGATTCATATGTGTTGAAATGCTTATTAGATCCGAATTCCATCATTCAGATTATACGTTTATGACTACATTATATGATTCTATGGATCAAAGGAATGGGGAAGATTGGTGACAGATGGATACATTGATATACAATATACATATGATTGTGGTTTGCTTTGTAATTTCGACCACTCAAAAATAAAATTGTGGGCACTACAGAAAATAAATTATAACAAGATTTTTATAAATATTTGTATGGGTCCTGAAAGTTTCTTTCATCTGCCAAGAACATTGAACCTGCCATATTTGTCGAGTCTGCTAACTGCTATTGATGGTCCATAAAAATAATGCCCATCCCCCGGTTTACCCGTTAAGCTTATCTCATCAAATTCTTGATTCACATGATCTCATCTTTGGATACTGTATAGTGCTTTGGATTTTAATTTAATAACCTATTCTTTTGGTTTTTGTGCTTTGGATATATATCAAAAGATATTCGAAATCCAATAAAAAAATACGTTTTATATATATATATATGTATATATTTTTAAGAAATTTAAATTCTATGGTTAGTGAGAGTGGTGTGTGGGGGTTAGCGTTGGATCGTTGAGTGAATTTATATATATACG
>PKMM01023714.1:763977-814045 GCA_002933915.1 Eutrema heterophyllum
GTATCATAATTTTATTACCCATAGGTAAGAGTTGGGTATCGGATATCAATTTTTTTTAATACCCGTCTTGTTACCCGACATGTTACTCGATCTATTACTCGACCCGTAAATACCCGATTTAATTATATTTTATAACATTACCAACACATTATATATATATATATATTTGATAATACTATAAATTTAATTATTATGCTCAATTAATAATTAAATATCTAATTATATTTTTTTAGTGAACATTAAAACCTAAGTCCAATATAAAATTATTGTGTGGGAAAGGGCAACATTCTATAAATATGCAGGTAAGGGTAAAGGGTCGGGTATTTAGCGGATCAACTAATTTTGCTAGGGTACCCGTTTTTTTCCGGGTATCTTCATTTGCGGGTCGAGTAAAGATAATTTATTTTTTTTATCCGTAACGGTCGGGTCGAGTAAAGGGTACTCCAAAATTCAAGGGTGCCCGATCCGTGCCCAGTCCTACTTCAACGTGTCTTGGTAGAAGACGATTTATATATTTGTTCAAGACATGCACACCAATACTAAATGTAGATTATGAGATTTATAGTAAGTCACAACTAGGAAATTAGGGTGTTCGATCAATGAAAAAAAAATATAGAAAATACTCCAAATCTTAATAAGTTAAATTCTTAAACAAAACCCTAACTCAATTAAAATGTTTATTTTGAGGGTTTTTCGGGTCGGTCCGAGCCCTGTTGGGCTAAATCCGAAAAACCCACTAACCCGAACGGGCTCAGTCTGAAAAACCCGATATTTTTGGGCTTATATTTCTAGATCCGAACTTGGTAATTTTCAGGGTTCGGCCTGACCGGGCTCCGAACTTGGTAATTTTCAGGGTTCGGCCTGACCGGGCTCCGAACTTTAGCCCGGCATTGCTATCCGAGCTAAAGAATGGTATATTAATGGAATATGACATCTTAATTAAAATAATTTTTTTAGAGACTTGTCTATACTGATTCTTAGATTGTTTGTTTCGATTTTATACTTTTACTTCCTACAAAATGTACAAAATATTTGTTAGGAAATTCGGTGGCTTTCACAATCAAAGCATGACTATCGTCAAACACTTCAACGGTTCAACCTTATCCCATACGTTCTAAAAGTCAAACCAAAACCTAATAGATCAGTCTTTATCGCATACGTTGAGTTTGACAATAAGATTAAACTACACTAATTAAGCACAACCTAACATTAACGTGATTTACATTCACACGACATATAAATTAAGAATGTAATTCAGAACTGAAACAAACTTGTCTTGTGAATCATTATAATTGGATCACACTATATAATTTTATATATGGTAGAGTTTGAAAATTATTAATACTCAGTTATTAACAGCTATTAAAAAACGAAAAAAAAATATATACTTGTACAGATCCATATTTTTAACTAAAAAGATGAATAAAATGTTTTTTTTCTCAAATACATTTTTCAATTATCATTGTTTTGAAATATATATTTTTAAAAAATCTTTATGATACAAGAACTAACCCCAAACTAGTTTTCCTCCTGGACAGAATCAAATCAGTATCAATGACTTGGTCATGTTTTTAAGAGAATGCTAAAAGCTAACCAGCTTCGATCTTTTAGAATCAAATCGGATATCAAATCAGATTGAAGATGAAGATCGTAATCCCAAAAGGGTTTAAGTGTTCATACTTCTTTTTTTCTTTTTTTTTTTTTGTCAATCAAGTGTTCATATTTCATACTTGTTTTAATGCGAAAATCATACAGGGAGAATTATAAAAAGAGGACTGAGAATAATCCAGAGGAGATTCCAGAGACTTCATGATTGCAAAAGATGGCACAAAACACACACAAACACAATCCTCTGCACAAATCCACTAAAACCCATAGTTTCCATATCCACGGTGGTACCTACTAATCCCCAAATGAAAAAGAAAAACAGAAAGAATGATCAATAGAGACAACTCCTTCAGATAGTGGTTTCAAAGTTTAAAAGGTAGCTTTATATATACCTGGCTGTGAAGAGGGTGAATCCAATGAGGTAGTAAGGCACATTACTCATCTGTAAAAGGAAGAGGATCAATTGTTAATTATTGAATCAATCAAGCAAAGACCATCTACATTTTCTTTTTAAACCCTAGCCTTTGACAATCTCATAGCTATTTTGCATCACCCTGCACAAAGTATCACATCTCTGAACGTGTATAACCAGTGAAGAGACTGTCTTAGTAAGAACAAGCAAGCAAAGATTTATATGCAAACAGAAGTGTTTATGTTCTCTACATATCTCTATTTTTTCCCTGGACAAGTTTTTCATCAAGACTTTGATTTCAGCAACCAAAAGTAAGAAGACGCTGATTCACATTTCAGATTACCGGTAACAGATTGTACAACATTCCAATTGATGCATGTTTCACTAATTTACGAAGGAGTAAAGCTGGGGAGCTCAGAAGATTCATTTCTTCTTTTCTTTTTCAAGTCAAGAATTGTGATACTTTGCTTACAGTGAAGAGAGCATCCCAAAAAAAAATCTTGGTGGTCTAAAAGCAATTATCTTCTGGACTAAAGAGGTTCAAGAATATTAGAATGGAAACACAATCTGTGTTAGTAAAGAGAGCCTAGAAAAGAAGCAGTGCAGAACAATCATGAAGTGAGGAAAATGATGAAATTCTGCCTAAACTTCTAGATAATCATCAGAAAGGCTACTTTTCGACCCTAAAGCAGAAAGTTAGATAACAGACTCATTCGTAAAACAACTCTTACAAGCTGAAACAGAGTGGAACATTAGCAACAGCAATCAATACTTGAACATTACAGAATTTAACATCACTATACACTAATTTGTGGAAATGAAGCGTGGATCATATAAACCTCTAGAAAGATCAAAGTTTTCAAGTTCCCATCTATGGCAATCTCTCGGAATCACATAGCCAACCAGAAACTATAACCTGACTTAAGCGACCACCATCAGCCTTATATAGCAAGTCAACGGCAAGAGAATACGAAAACCACAGAGGAAGAAATCATTGATCCTGACCTTTGATGTGTTCATGATGAGCGGAAGGAGCAGCAATCTTAGCCTCATGTTCTTCATCATCATCATCGTCACATCTACCTGATTTGACGGTGACAATAGCTTCCCGAGTACCTCCACCATTTCCAGGAGCAGGACCGTCGCGATCATCAGGAAATCTAACAACAACGATGGGACAAACACAGTGGTGAACGCAGTAATCACTAACAGAGCCAAGCTTGCCGTCACTTCCCTTCTTCTCAGCGCCGAATCCTCGGCTTCCCATGATCACGGCGCTGAGATTGAGGCGTTCAGTCTCGAGACAGAGCCTCTCTCTCATATCGTGATCCTTCACTATGTGGATCTTGTAAGGGAATCCAGCTTCCTTCAATGGCTTCGCGAGATCCGCTATCTTGGAGGATGTGAATGCATCGAAATCCTCCTGACTAGGCTGCGGTTGCTGGCCTGGAGCGACGACGGAAGGAGGCTGAGTTTGGAGAGGGAGAGGTCCCCAATCGGCGCCGAAGAGAACGGAGGTAGGAGAGACGTGGAGAATGACGACGGTATCTCCGGGACGGATGTAGTGATCGACGGCCCAGCGAACAGCGAAGGCGCTCTCTCCGGAGAGGTCAACGGCGACTCCGATCTTACGGCGAGCACTGCCGGTTGGGGTTGAAGTAGCGGCGGAAGGAGTGGAGGAGGAGTGGTGGTGGGAGTGGCGAGGGGATGAAGGGTGGTGGATTTTGATATTTGGGAGATGAGGATGATCGAAATCTGGATTCATGATTCTTCTCGTTTCTTCTTTGCTTCCAACAAATTATAGAAACTTTGATTTTTCCGATCGAGAGGAACAAGTAGAAGAAGAAGAGAGCCGTGTTTGTCTATTATTTTTTATTATTATTATAAAAGTTTACTTAAATTGTTATTTATTGCTAATTGTTGGATAGTGGACATGTAGTTAATTTTCAACAGGTTGAAAAAATACGAGAACGTGCCGAGCATCAATGGGAAGAAACTGTTGTTTATCTCATCAGTTTATTTTTCTAATGGGCCGTGATTTTTTATTAAGGGCCCATATGTCATCCTTACATTTGACTCCACCAATATTGCTGTTTGCTGAGCAACTGTTGTCGATCTTGTTTGTTTTTTTTAACCTGTTACGTAAATATTTGATTTTACCTTTTTACAAATGATAATTTGTAAATTATATTTAATTATATAGCATATAATTTTTCTTACTATATTCTAATCGATAATAAAATATTAGACAATTGTATTTGTAATATATATGCAAAATCATAACAGACAGTTTTATTTACAGTATGCTAAAGCTACTGATAAACTTTATATTTATAATTTATGTAAAAAAAATATTTTTCGAGTTGAATCCCAAATATTTAGATGGAAAAGCGTTAAATTTTTGATTAACAACCACTAGACCAACAGATTTTTACTTGTTTGTTTCAGGTTTGATATACGTAAATATTAGAAAATGAATTTGTTAGACTTCTTTAGTGTTGTTGCTGTTACTGTGTTTCCCGGATAAAAAAAAAAGCATTTTTACTACTAAGAAATCACTAAGATAGCTGTTCAAAAAATGCATTTGAACTACTATCCATTTCACTAATTCTGTTCTTTTTGTTTTTGGTCGCCATGCCAGATGTGTTTAGAAACTGATTAAATAGTGCTTATTTGTAAGTAAATTATTGTCTTTTGTACAATTTATTTTAAACATGTATGTGCAATATTGGATTTGGTGTCGAGGCGCAGAAAAAGATAGAGATCTTTGTTGGATCAGAAAAAGATAAGTGTTCTAACTTCTCAAAATTTGTCAAAACCTTAAAAATCAATATTGAACCAAAATCGCATAAACCAAACCAAATAATAACACAGAGAAATAAATAAAGTATCTCGTTTTTCGAATTGGTTTGTCTCATATTAATGGTTTTGACCGAGACAGAAATAACCTAGATAATGTGTTTATAAATTATATCATATACATGCATTGGATGTCAAAAAAATAAAATTATAACATACATTGACGTCATTGTGTTTATAAAAAATATTTGTTTAAATATAAAATGTGAACCAAAAACAAAACTGTAACAATTGGATCATACCCAAAAACAAAGTTGTACGCCCTATATTTTATGCAGCATCATTGGAAAAAGCTACAATGAAGATCAATTTGATATATTTTATATATATCTCACATCAAATTAACAAGATTGATCAGATGACCATTTCTTAAACCCAGAATTAGGTGATAACATGAATCATGACATGGATCATTGCCTAACTAAAGAAACACAAAATGGATCCAAATTATATTAAAGCCCCAAGATCTGACACACCTTTAGAGAGAGAGAGAGAGAGAGGTTTCATGACACAATTAAGGAAGAGAACAGAACATATGTCTGAGTGTTTAGGTTAGAATCTCATAATAAACAACCAAAAGGGTAATCCAAAAGCTGAATCTTTCTTTCGATTAAGCCCTCAGATGCATACACCAAAAAAGGTTTTTTTTTACCTTTCTGTTTCGTACTTTCATCTTCTACTTAATTATAACAAAAAGAAAAACAAAACAAAACGACGATAGAAAGAGAAAGAGGCGAAAAATCTCTGAGATGTTTAAAAAATTTAAGAACATTTAAAGCTTCAAGGACAAATCGATGGTGGATGTATTAGGACTGCAATCACCAACTGATGTAGCCACTGAAACTGTTTTATCATATTTTCCTGGGAAATTATCGTATTTTCCCGGAAAAAACTCGTACTCCTTCACATCTCCTGTTCCGTTTCTAGGGTTTCCGCTCCCAAATTCCTCCATTGATCCCTAGACACACCATTAAATAATACACCAATTAAGATCAACAAAAATACATATATATATATATATACAAATTAATGGACTGATGAGTACCGTATGATTTGTCGCCTCGTTAAAATACGGATTAAGGGAAGCAGAAGCTGGGGCTGATCTGGCGATTCTATGATCATAAAAGAAACCTTGGCTCCTCTGATCTGGTGGAAGAAGATGATCGTAGCCGTTCATCGGAGGAGGAATCATTGTGTATTTCGAAAACCCACCACCGTTGGATCGTACCACATTTTGATCTCCATCCAAACGTTTCTTCTGCAATAAAAATCAAAATCAAAAACCCTTAAAAATGCCAAAACCATAAATCTTAAATCGCAATATCACACTATCTCAGATGAGACGATTAATTTAAAAAAAAAATCAAACCTTGAAGCAAGTGTCACATCGATTGTTGGCGGCGTTATACATTTGAGGATTTGGGATTGAAGAGAGCTCACGAGTGGAGGACTCAACAAAACCCCAAGGAGAACAAACCCCATGGTCGATCATGATCTGACCCGACCCGATTCCGCCACAATAGAGCCTGCTTCCGAAAGACGACGTCGTACCGTAGCTTGGAAAAACTTGTAACACAACACCCGGGTCGGGTACGACGGGTAAACGGGTAGCGTTAGGGTTCGCTGCTGCTGACGTGTCTCCGGCGACGCCCATTTTCTTCTTCTCTTCTTCGATTCTGATTCGCTCGAGCTGTGCCACACCCATCCCTCTCAGCTTCTGTTTCTTCTGGTTTTGCTGACCTGTCTTCGATCCCGGTTTCCGACCACGGCTTTTCTGTGGCGGCTCTGTCCGGATCTCGCCGGAGCCGTTGACCAGGTAAGTGTTTCTCAGAAGCTCGTTTGGGTTTCCGACGGAGTTTTGGTCTGTTGGCATGAAGAAGAGAGAAGTCGCCATTGATGATGATCACTGGGCTTCTTGTTAGAGAGAGAGAGAAGAGAGAAATGAAGAGGAAATGGCAAATAGGTTAAAGTCTGTGTCTTGTTTCTGCTCTCTTTTTATGTACTCAGGCAAAGTACTTGTCTGTGTTTTTTTTTTCTGTTATTTCCAGGTACTATATGAGGATAAACGTATCTTTTTTGTTTTCTTACTTTTTAACTTTTTACCCCCTATACTAAATTAAATTAAGTTTTTTTAATTCAAAAAGATAAGTAGTATTAGTATATCTTAATTCTTAAACTATGCTATTCCCACTTAGCACTTGCATTGCATGCATTTTTATCTTATGTGTATAAATCTGTATACTCATGTTAAATTTGTTGGGTTTTATGTAGACCACTAATTCGCTTGAGACATTTAATTAAAACTGTATTAGGAGACTTCGTAACTGAAAATTATACAAATTTATAGTAGCAAGTATATGATTGATTGATGCCATCCATGCATTGGATCGAGGAAGAAATTCAACAGAATATATATGGTAATTAGTACTAATATTGACTTTTTGGATCTACCCATTAAATGTTGCCTCCCTCTTTGGATAATCCTCACATACTCCGGATTTTTTTAACCTACCTTTTGTTTTTTAGAGTTCAGAATTGTAACAAAATAACCAGAATAGAATATAGTGATAATATTTGACCCAAAAAAAAAAATATATATATATATATAGTGATAATAGTGTGCATATATAATTTATCTATATAAAGTAGGACGACAACGATAGCAAATGGTAACAAATTTGTCCGCTGGATCCTAATTCGCGTATATACACATTCCACCATTTTACAAAGAATACAATCAATTTGTGAAATTATAAATTTATAATGATAAAGCTGGTAATTTTAGGAATTCAAATGCTTAACGACAGATAAACAAGGGCATTCAAATTCTCTTTATTTTTATTTTTATTTTTTTTGGGCGAAGGATGTAAGAAAAAAGAAAAATCAAAGCTTCTAACTTTTTATAAAATCTATTTATTTATTTCGTATTTCTTGTTCGCCGAAAAAAAAAAATTCGTATTTCTTGTTCTTTAGGTAAAATCGGAGGGAGATTGGCGCTAGACTCAGTCGTGACGTGCGAACCACGCTCCAATAGAAACAGCGCGTGTATTACACGTAGAGAACATAGAACACGCGGAGAAGCAAACAAGTGTCGGGACGTTCGCCAATTGTAGCGAGCAAAGGTCTGAAACAACGTGATTTTACTCAGCTCATATCATCTAAAATAAGCAAGTCGAGTTACAGTCGCAGTTATATTTGTTCCTTTTTTTTTTTTCCCAATGAGAATAGATGATATTTAAGAGCTTACAAGTAATTAATCTATGGCGTCATACGAAATCCTTAGCTAATAAAACTGTATTATATGCGAAAACATTTTAACGTTATAGTATTAATCTTTTTTTACGATGAAAGATTTTTAAAATCATTCGTTCTAAAAAAAAAGATTTTGAAAATGATTGAATATATAATATGCAAAATATATATGTGTATCTATTTATTTGAGATTACTTAATATTTTACTTTAATTTTCTTAGCTTTTAGGTATTTGAAAAATTGACTTTGTGATATATATTGCGTCACATGAGAAGAGGATCAATAAAGCAAAAGGAATTGCAAGAGACGTGAATTACGAGAAGGGTTGGGCTAAGGAGTAGAGTAGAAATGATGGCTGCGTCATATAAGGAAACATTTTAAAGCTGCCTCCATGTTAATTTTTGCTTCAGCCCAACACCTACTATTAGAAAAATTTAATTATTTTGTTTTATTGGCTATTTTTTATATTAATCTTAAGAGAAACCCTCTGTAATCAAATATACACCACAGTGACAGTGTGTTGAGATTCTTTATTCATTTCATTTGTAATCAAGAAACTTTAAATGATCAGATGTGATGTTGTGCATCTAAAATGGCTATTCTATGATCTATTCACTGCATGTAAAATTCGAAAAGCACCCCAGTAATAAGTGTATAAATAAAATGATCGAAATAATTTTACCTTTACAAAATAATTATATATTCAAAAGATATTGCAATTTATTTCCCCGAAGTATTTTCCCAAAATTCTGAAGAAGAAAATTACCCTTAAATATCAATTGAAAAAAATCCAAACCGCATGACCAACCCAACATATCTACATTGTTTGGTAGAAGCCTAGAACGGGAGGCGAGATAATAAACAACAACTTAAGGATCACCAGTTAATTATAGAAAGAGAAAGAGAAAGAGAAAGAGAGAGAATTATGAATTGACCATTGATTTAGCTTAACTAACAAATGTATCATATCTTGTGATTACTTTTATTAATGGCTGACCCTTATTAAGCTGGACAAATTATTGACTTATTCAATGCAAAGCGTAAGTCGTTTGATTGTTAATTTTTGGAGTATTAAGAAAATTATATGATTAAAATGTATTGAAAAACTGAGAGAGAACATGAATTTATAAGTGAAAGATGAAACAAATAAGACCAAAAAAATGTAATATAATAACATGTTATTGAATAATAACATATATAGGCGCCTTTAGTGAATATATATATATATATTTGTAATACCGTAGGAATTAAATAAATATAGATGATTTACTATAGATACCGCATAGATTGTATTGTGGGCTAAGACAAGCGACTGTGGTAGGGCAAAGGACGAACGAGGGACCCCACATGTGCTTTCATGTTAACTTGTTAAGTTTACGGAGTGTGGTCCAATTGACACGTGTAAGAAGAGGGACCATTTTAGGGTCATTGGGCGGCTACTACTAGGGTTTTTTGGCACGTGTGAGAGGGGGCGAAGCGTGTGAAGGTTTGATTTACATTGCTGGGTTTAGGCAGGCATGGAAAGATTCTTGGGATCCGTGAAGCATATTGTGTCCTTTATAAGAATGATTGGATCCTTTCTCTTCTTCTTCTTTTTTTTTTTACCAATTGATTTTCTTTTTCTAATTCCCCTATCTAGATGACAAGTTTTTCTATAATGTATGTATGTTTTTAATTGATTACAGAGAAGTATGCATGTTGTTGCCAATCTGCGGTAATTCAGATCACGGTAATTAATAAAGGAAAAATACCTTACTAGCTAGAGACAATACACTACTCTATATCAAAATAGTATAATTTTGAGATCTCTAAAATTGTATCTTCAATATGATAAATACTGTAAAGTAAATGTAGGCAAGAGGGTACAAAAGGAGGCAGAGTAGGTGAATAAATGAGCGAGTTTTTGGGCAGTGAGAATTATAGGAAAGAAGATAAAAAATAGAGAAGAAGAAAATATATATAAAAAAAGGATTGAAAAGAGAGCAACTGTTAGTTTTGGCTTTATACATCGTCTTCCTTATCTATCTATTTTCATACAAACTTGCAAACCCTTCCTTAAACCTCCTTTTGGACCACCTCTCTCTCGCTCTCTCTCTCATCTTCTTTTTATTATTTCTTCTTTTCTACGAATTTAATTTCCAGATTTCTATTATCATTACTTTAGATCTCAATCTCCAACTGAGATTCCCTCACTAGTACAGTTGTCGACCCTTTTCAACTAAATTACAGTTTCGCCCTTGTAGTATCTGGATTCCTCTTCAAGTCTCAATCTCACCAATCAAAAACCACTTAACCGGATATGAAACATGTGCTCAATGTTGGATAGAGAACCGATATATGGGTTATAACATCAATTAGCATTCTTGATCAAGTACAAAGTACCAAGAGGTTAGCTATTATGTTAAAACTTTAAAGTAAAGATTTGGAATGGAGGGACAGGATCAGAAACAATGTTGAGATCTGGACCGTTGAATAGGCAAGAGACAAATCTGAGCACCAGATATTCTGTGTCCAAGAGTAGAAAGCTTTTAAAGTGGGTTTGTGACTTTGTGTTGCGAGAGAGGTTTTTCTAAATATTAAATAATGTAACAAAAGCTATTGTCCCTTTCACTTGTTAGTTGTCTTGTTCTTCAACAAGACACTGCAAGTATTACTGGCTGAAAGTACAAATATAAGTTTCGTATTTGCAAAATGTGCCCCCTATATTCTGCCATGTATTGCACTTTCTTTTTAACCTACACAATTTATGTTTCTTCTTGACAAGGCTACACTCTTGGGAAGTATGAAGGAAGCACATAGCATCCATTTTCCGGGAGCCACCAGGCGTACCTTCCGCATTTTGACGTCCACGGCCACCTCAGATAGAGCAATCCGTATCCGCTGCAAATTAAAAAAACCAAAAAACAATCGTTAATTCGTTGGTTTCAAATTAGATTAGATGGTAGAGTTTTCATCGTTTTTAAACCTCATGGAAGTCGAATTCCGGATCAGGAGCCTTGGAGAATCCGTAGACATGGATGGTTGGGAAAGATAAGCCTTCATCTCTATGCCTGTCGTTGTATACTCCCCGAAATGCATCTGCTTGAGTAAAGGATTAATTGCCGTTGAGAGGGGATTGTGAGCCAGAAACAAAAAAGAAGCTTTTTAGTAGAAGCATATTCAACCTAGAGATTCAGCGGCATCTTTTGGTAGATTCATGACTACTTGTGTGACTTTTTGACCCTTTTCGCTTGAAAACATAGCCTTTATGAATCTTCTTCCGTCCATATTAAAGACCTAGATAGAGATGGAAGATTCAGAATTGTACGAATGGTTTAAAAGTATGAAACAAAATGTTTGGAGTTTGTGTTACCTCAATTCTCTTCTCGAGCTTATTGACAACACTATTTTGCTCCATGAATTCTACTGCATGAGGGTTCAGGTCATTGGCATATACACGTTTTACAATTCTTGCTGCAGCAAGGGCGATTGGACCCACTCCCGCGAAAACATCACCTGTCAGTAACAACAGAGTAATTTGAAACCAAAAACAACAACACATAGAAAAAATCCCACAGACAGAACAACTTCAAATTACCAACAACAATAACACGATTGATGCATTAACTATCCACACGCTACATATGGTTCTTATGCAACAAAAAGCAGCAAGATTCAAGACCAACAATTAGGATCTTTGACAGAAATTGGAAGAACAATGCACCAGGCAAGCACTTTTTCATTGTGTACCCTCGAAGTTAGATCTAAGTAGCAAACATACAGACAACGTCATTGTGGTCGAACCCAAGCAGAAGCCTCTGTCTCTCTGTCCCAAGTTTCGAATTCCAATATCTTGCACACAGAAAAAATACAAAAAAAGATGTCAAGTTGTGAACAAATACAACGTTACTTACATGATAAGAGATACTATAAGAACACATATTTTCCAGTTATCACTCGAAAGATGAACACATCTTGGTATCAGACAGTTTTATGCAGGAGCTGATTTGATCACCAAAATGAGGAAAGTAAGAGCTAAGTCCAAATGGTGTTAAGAGATTCATCAATGAGAAAGAAGATACATACACTTAAGCTAAATCAACATGAAACTTAAGAGATTCATTAATGAGAAAGAAGATACATACACTCTAGCTAAATCAACATGAAAGCGCAGTCCATTTTCAACAACCAGAGTCACCAGGGAATGGTTTCCGGCCAAAACCTCTAGCTGCATTGTTCTGAAGTCATTGTGAATAGGATCGATCTTATTTACAACGGTTTGTATCTTTGGCTGATTCTTATCCAGAACTACCTGACAAGATTCAGAAAGTAAAAAAAAGCTCACAAGATTTCAATTTCTTCTGAAGCTAGGGAAAGTTTGTTTCAGACTTAAGCAGCGATATACACTAATCACCTTAGCTATGAGCCTCTTGTACGGTAGATGCTCGTCTCTTAGGTTCAGATGCGCAATATGTCCCACCATCTCAAATGCTGAAGGCACAATCATACCCTTTGGTAGCAAAGCCTCCAATACCTACAAAAACACTTACTTTGAAAAAACCAACTCGATCCTGAATAAAAGCTAAAGTCAAGCTTGAAAGTCTCATCATTTACCTCATTCATTGGCCAATAGTCGTAGAACAAAGTCACTCTGCATTTTACTAGCTCGAAACTTAAGCTTGCATCAGTCATTTTAGCCTCTGCGAACAGAACCTATCAAACAGAAACCATATCATTCTCTAAGATTTCCTAGACTAGAGAACGAACAACACAACAGAAACTTCAAACTATAGGAGTGGATTTAAAGAAGATTCATCACCTTTATAGCCTCGGGCAAGTCTTGAACTTCCTCACCGGAATATTTCTCATCCAAAAGCAACAATCTTGTTGAACCTCTCCATCTTCCTCTACTACCATAGCCTTCTCCGAGTAACCCCTCAAAATCCTCCGCTCCTCCTCGATCTTCCACCACTTCCACCAACGCGAATTCGTTGCGTCTGCTTCCTTTTTCTTTCTCTTTTTCCTTCCCCTCCACTTTCCCTGCCTTCCGCTTCCTCTTTGGCCGAGAAATTTTGGCCAAGTTTCTGAATTTGAGATACCCAGTTGAATTAAATGTCCTGGCGAGTTGATCTCTGTGCAACACTGGACTCAGTCTCTCTCCGTCCCCTTCTGCTTTCCCTCTTATTCTCCGGTTAACCGAATCCACAACACTATCTTCTTCAGACTCGCGGCCCAACAGATTCACCATATCTTCTTCGATTTCGTCTTCGGGAACCCTAGCAATGTTCCGGATTCTAGGCCAATTGAGGAGATGACCACGGAGACGATTCTCGAGCGCGAAACAATCCTTCGCCGGGACCCGAACGGCCGAAATCTCGAAAATCCTAGTGAATTCGTCTTCGTCCAGAAGAACACCTTTGTCGATCGATTCTTCGGAATCTCCAATTTTGCCTCGATGGGCATCCCTTTCTCGACCGATTGAAGCCAACCTAAGGTCGTCTAGCGAAGGCTTCTTCCCTTTCAGAAGAGACGGGCCGTAGGGAAGGGTGGCGGAGGTGAGATTAGTGGAGAAGACGCAGAAGATAAGGGTTTTAGGTGTTGGATAGGGTTTATGGATGAAACGAGCGGAGTAGGAAGAGAAGACCGGGAAATGAAGAGAATTGGCTCGGAAAAGAGACAGCTTTGACATCATTTCCTGGTTAATCTTTGAGTCGATCAGCTTCTTGCTGGATATCAGGAACAGTGAAGGTCATTTCCCGCGTTTGTTCATCCAAGTTTTCACGGAGAAGAGATGAAGAAAAGATTGATAGTGCTTTCAGATTGACTAGCACCTTGCGTTCTAATTTTGCTTTTTTTTTTTTTTTCTTAAAAAGAAATTTTAATTTTATCTGTTACAGTTAAGACACGTCAAGCAAATAAAAACAGAACGGTGTCGCTTAGAGTGAACATCAAATGAAATTCAATCACACCTCAAACAATATTGTTGCAACCAAAAAGTATACAGATGAATCACACATTAACACAACATTGAGACAAAGAACATCATTTTGTAGAATTAAAAAGATATTCACATGAATTCATAGAAGAAATTGATGCCAATTTATTATTCCTCGGATGAGAGAGTCGAAACGGAAGGTTGAAATTGTAAAAAAAAAGCTCAGCACAAAACGTCCAAATGAATAAGCATGAAAGAGTGGAAATTAAAACAAATTAGAGCTAAACCTTGTCAAGTGTCACACATATAACTGTACAAACAGTAATTCCACTGTGGAGAATGGTTCACAGGCAAAATATGAGCGACAAATAAATAAAAAAACGTTTTTCAAGTAAAAGTTATAAGATTTTATGGATAACTTAAATCTCATCAGGCAACTTAAAACTCTGCGTACCAAAAATCTGAAGAGACGAGTTCTGAAGAAAGACAGCGACTCCGCATTTGTTGCTGTTGAATCCATCCCAGAGCGTGAAATGAGCAGTCCCCGACACTGACTTCTTCGATGTTACGTCTTTCACGGTGCACATCATCTCCATCTTTCTTACAACGTAGTCATTCGACAACATTCTTCCTTCGTTCTCTCCTCTCGCGCAGTCGTTCACTAGCCCGGTTTCATATATCGCCACCATTATGTCTATTCCGTTCCCGTCTACTTTCATTCTCAAAGCTCCCGTGAGTGATACTTGCAGTGTCTCTGAGGTTGGTCTCTGGAAAGTGGCCTGGTAAAAGAGAGAATTGTATGACAAATTATAACACAAATACTGATTAAGATTACATATGAAAAGTTAAAACCAGAAAAAAGAAGAAAAAAAAGATAACCGTGAGAAGTTCAACAAAAAACATCACTAGGCTTCATGTTTATATAGAGAGAGACAACTCCAATCTGCGAAGCGTGTGAGCCACATTGCTCTGTTATTTAACAAGAACTCATTGATTTCAAGACCAGATAATTCATGTGCGCGTAGTTGATATAATGTTTAGTTACGTAGCTAATCATAGAACACACATCTACAAAGAACATGTCGTTGAATCAAAATTTCTCATAGATATCTAAATAAGATCCCAAAAACTTAGCTGTCACCAAAAATTGGCTTATTCTAAAGCTGTCGAAGCTTCCTGCATTCACAAACCTACCTTCCCTTAACTATCCTTAAGCATCCATGTATATTGATCACTTGAGTTTACTATTACCGTTTGCCAAAAGAGACAAGACCCCATTCGAAAGCAGACCCATAAATGTTCAATAAAACTCACTTATTCTAATGCCATAGAAACTGCCTGCATTCATGAACCTACCTTCCCGGTCATATACGATCTACCTATAACTATCTTCAAGCACCCATATTGACCACTTTCAGTTTCTATTACCGTCTGCTTACAGCAACAAAACCCCTTCGCAAAACCAGCAGCGACAGGATTATTGCCCTGTATCTAAAAGAAACTCTTTGATTCCGAAACCAAATAGTAATTTATAGGACACATTATTCTAACACAGCATGAGGTACAAGAACATGCTGTTGAATCTTTAGGTATCAAAGCAATACTTATAATAGATGTTACTATGTTAGAAGAAACAAGGTATGATGATGTGCAGAACCAATCCTAGAAACTTTGGTTATAAGCAAGATTCCACTTGGAGGCTTTCAACATTCACCAGATTCTTATTTTCTCCTATATATATATATTTAACAGTTAACCCCAGAGATTCAAGAACAAGAGTTTGTTTCAGTGTATGACCCAATTACATTGAAACCAAATAAACAAGAGTTTGAATCTATCATAACCCTAATTCCTCCTCATCACGATCATCTTTATGAATTTTCTATAAGCATACCAAATTCATCATTAAAAATCAACATCTTAAATGTTAAGAATACTCACCCGGAACGCTGGAGAAGGAAACCTAGGAGCTTCCGAGATAGATTTGAGCAGCGTCTCTTCCTCGTTTCCGATCAATTGAGAGCGGCCTTGGACTACAAGCTGCGGAGTGAACATGGTGTCCAGATTCAACGCCTCCACGTACGCCTTCTGCCTCACCGTCCATTGGCTCGATCCGTACGGATCCTTCCACCCTTTGTAGTCCCAATAATCTACGTGGAAGACCAGAACCATCGCCGGAGATCCAGATCCACCGTCTCCACGGATCTGGCCGTCGAAATCGCCTCTGCCGAGCCGGGACACCAGCATCTCCGCCGCCGGCGACGTCTTGCATCCCTGCGACGAGAATAGCTGGACAAGAACGGGTCCGTGGCCGGAAGGAACGTCTGCGGAGACGGCGGCGGAATTGTTAGCTTTGCTCGTGGAGGATGAAGATTTCTTGCCGCCGAAACAGGCGAAAAGACGGCGCGCCATTGGAGAAATTGCCCGTCTCTTCGCCTCCGGAAGAAATCGGATATAGAAAGAAGGAAAAGCGGAGGAAAAACGAATCAAAAGATGTTTTCCCGAGAAATTGTGAGATTGTCAGCAAAATTGAGATCTTCACGAGGAACAAGACTGCACGTCGAGAGGCAAAGAGAGAAAGGCGGCAAAGTGTCCTTGCTCTTTACCAAGTTTTTTTAATAATTTAGATAAAGATTGGTGGCAAAAGCTGTAATTTTCCGATTTAGTTACAAAAACAAAGATTCACTAATCAATCAATGGAGACCATCTTTGTTGCTCTTCGGCAATTGAGATGATTCAACTTAATTTCTCCAAAAAAAAAATATATATATACTATACTTGTTTAATATAAAACGTGAACCAAAACAAAACCGTATATACAATAGTTAATAAATGGAAAACAAATCTGTACCCCCTGTATATTGTTTTGGTTGATGTTGTTGGTGGCATACTTCATGCATGCTACTAGAGGAAATGCGGAACAAGATTCTTATACATTAACGATACAGAACACTACGTGAACCTACAACAACATAATCAACGTAACAAACTGATTCAGATAAGGTTGATGTTCATCATAGTTCGTTTGCAATAGCTGAAGCCACATTGTTTGTCAGCTTACTCTTAATCAACCAATTCTACTGTATAACACATATATATGACATCCATATTCAAAATGCCATGTGTGTTATACAAGAAAATAGTATACCTACATTCAGAACAAGCTAGCCACATTGGTGCATGGCTAGCTGCAACTATATATATTGCAAACAAGGCTATGGTCAATATCAGCTTTAGCTGGATCAGTTCGTTACGTCAATTATTGTGTTGTATGTTCACTTAATTTTATGTGCCGTTATTAATCGGCAGAGGAGGCGGTGGAAATGAATGCGTCAATGTGTAGGCGTCATCCTTCACTACAACATCCTTCTTCCGGTGGCGGATTCTGGAAAGACGACGACACGACAACGGGCCCTTCCCCCCATCGACTCCAGCTACGGAACGGTACGTATCACAAGTCTCTAGACAAAAAGAGAGAGAACTTCGACACCTACGTTTGTAGTAAACGCAAAATCATAGTTAATTGTCTAGGGGGTTTAAAGAGCCCACGCCATGCGTGTGCAAATAGTTATATTTCTATCAAAAGAATGGATATTTTTTAGTTAGGTTTAAGTTAGAGAGCCCACGCCATGTCCATGTGTGTGTAAATAGTTTATTCTTTTCTTTTCTTTTTATTAATTGTTGTGTTTTATTTTTTGTTACAACTACGAATCATTTTTGATAATATACCGCTCTATTTTTCTTTTCTTTTTCTTTGAGATCTCTTTATTGTATCTTCACGTATTTAATGATAATATGTTTGAGATCTCTTATTAAAAAGGAGAACCACATATGTTTTGTCCCTTCTTCTTCCCTTCACTCATTTTGCTCCTGTAATCTTGCTTGTGCTTTTCTATTACTTGTTCAATCATATCCACTCACAATTTGATTTCTTTACAACATGTCACACAACATCCCAAATATTAGGATTGAGTTTCTATTCTTTTTTTTTTTTTTTATAAATAATGGCAGTTAAGACCACCGAACCACATGGGTTAATCTTCAAAATGATCATGAATTAGAAACTATTTGAATGAATAACCATGATTTGAACGATAAAATCAACCCGACATTTTTAGTTCTCAATGGACGAAAATATTATTGGAATTATGTTATTTAATTAAGTAACATGCAATTTTATCATCTTCGTTGATTTGTGTGTGTGTGTGTGTGTGTGATAAACGTTAAAATATCGTGTTATTATTAGTGCGTATGATTTAACAGAAATAACATGTGTTACTTTTTTTTATTTAGTATAATGTATTGTTAATAGAAAATAGTAATGTAAGCTATAATTAAAATTATTTAAGAAAAAAAATCGTGTTTTTTTAAACAAACACATGCTAATATGCTATGCATTAATATAACACGCTAACGACACTGATGGTTTTGTATAGGAGATCAAAGGTATTTTGGTTAATGTGTACTAAAATCTCATATTCTTAAATTACCATATAGTATCACTTGATTATCTAGCTAAATACGTTTAACTATAAAGTTATTCTCATAATTTATAAGGCAGCTGTGGTGAGACGAAAATTCTATAAAATTTGTGCTGGGACCAAAAAAATATATACACTTTAAGTCTTTAACCAAATCCAAAAAAAATGATCACTTAATGCTTATATCTAATGCTGTATGTTGTATATAAATTCATATATGAAATCGATTGTATGATTTGGTTTCGACCACATATGACCGGTCCATGGAAATCCATGTGGTTGATGAATCCACGACCATCCAAAAAACAAACTTCATGTAAGTCCCAACAAAATCTCCACCACTATCTAGGAGCTTCAATCACTCACCATCCAATCATTTTTTTCATATATATATTTTCATAAACTCAATTGGGTCTCTTATTCCTCGAGTTTAATTTTTGTTTGTAATAATAATAAAGAAAAGAAAGGATGTTAGAAGGGAAAGCAGTAATGGGTGAGACAGATATGAAGCAAACGATGAAGGACGATGCTCTCAGTTTGGCCGCCAAAGCCCTTGATTTCTTTGATGTCACCGAACCCACTCTTATCGCCCGTTTCATCAAGAAGGTACATAACTAATTATAAGTATTAACCGGTATAGTGTTGTTAATTAGGGTATAAATCCTGATTGGACTTGTATTTCTACCTACTATAATGAAATGAAATATGAATTTGAATGTTATCACAAAACTCCATCAGTATATATATATATTTCAGGAATTTGATAGAAAATACGGATTGGGGTGGCAGTGTATTGCGGGGACGCATTTCGGATCGTTCGTGACTCATTGCAGTGGCTGCTTCATCCATTTCTCTGTTGGCAGCCTCACCATTTTGCTTTTCAAGGGATCAGCTGGTGAACCGGAGTCCGGACCGACTGTCTAGCCAATTTAGACAATATTGTGAAAAATAATCAAGTCCTTATTTGGATTTATACAGTGTTAAATCAAAATGCATCCTAGTTTTCTTCACAGCGATTTCACTCATTTTTACATTTTTTCTGTTTGCTTTTGGAATCGGAAAAAAAAATTCGGAAAAGTGTTACAACAAATATCGTATGAATATTGTACATATGCTACAAGAATGGCCTACCCTACTGCTTAAGAATTCCACCGAAAGCTCCTTCCGTACGAGTATTGATCCTTTTTTTTTATATAGTAAAATGCAACTTCAAATTGTGCACAATGTATCAACTAATCTTTGTATTTTGTCAATTTGAGATTGTAGTTACGCATAAGCATATGAGTAAATTATCCATGGTCCCATATAGGCCTGGGCATAAAAACCAGAACCGACCTAACATTACTGATTCGGTTCGGTTTTGGTTATAGCCAAAATATCCATTAATTGGATCCTACTCATTTATACTTGTGGGTATAAGGTAATGCCCGAAACCGAACCGAAAACATTTCGGGTACCCGAATTACCCGAATTATAATTATATACCAAAAATATTAAATATATATATGGTTTTTGGGTATATTTTCGGTATAATGAGTATATTTTCTTTAGTTTTTTTTTTCCGGGTTTTCAGGTATATTTTTAGGTTTTCGGATATAATTTCGGGGTTATGTGTATATTTTTGGTATTTTGGATATATTTTCCCAAGTTTTTTTTGAGTTTTCGGGTATATTTTCGGATTTCGGATATATTTTAGGCATTTCGGGTAATAAATACCCGAAACCGATTAAGATCCGAAAAAGTTCGGGTATTTTCCGGTTCTTAAATCTCGGAACCGAACCGATCCGGAACCGACTAGTACCGAACCGGAGCCGAACCGAAAATATTTCGGTACCTATATAGATCCTAAACCTTTCTACCCGAAATACTCGAAACCGATCGGTTCTTATCCATAACCAAACCGAATACCCGTATGCACAAGGTTACCCATACCATTGGGCTTTGTTATATCTGAATGTGATTACTTGCAGATGAATTATATATCTAAAAGCAAACAGAAAAAGCTTGAGGCCATGTTAGTGCCGGTCCTAAAGTGAGATTCGGTTCGAGATGGGCCGATAAGAGCCATCATCTCGAAGGAGCGTGTTAAGATCCCACATCGGAAATATTAAGAAACCAACACTGTTATATAAGAGATATGAGTCAATCCACTCATTGCCAATTAGTTTTGAATTAGTTTTGAGTTGGAAACCCATAATCCCACATTTAGGAGGGGTTATTGGTTCTTGCATTTTAATGGATTTGGAAATCCAAACCAAATCCAGTGTTATTGGTTCTATGATTTTGAAATCCATATTCAAATCTTGTGTTATTGGTTCTATGATTTTAAAATCCATGTTAAAATCAAGTGTTATTCAATAGTAAAGATTTGCATAAGGATTTGATTTTAATTTGGATTTGAATGGATTTACAAGTGTTTTTAAGAGTAAAATACAAAGGAACAAATATCGAGTGAAACTTTGTTATTTGGTTGGATTTGGATTTTCAAGTGGTTTTTTTTTTTTTTTGTTATAAGATGAAACACGAAACAAAAAAAAATCAACATTAACGGAAAAAAATCCAGCTGAAGCTACTACGTGTTTCGTTAATGTTGGTTCAATGATTTTTTTTGTTTTTCAAAAATAATCCAGCTGAAGCTTAACGACACAACCACCACCGATATGTGTTGGATCAAACTGTCAAACTGGACAAAAATGTTTCCAACAATGTTGCAAGAAATTGAAAGAAACTTCCTCTTTCCTTTTCCTTTTCAAATACGGACTACCACCTTCCTCTCTTTTGCCTTTTAGAAAACTCTATCATGCACATAAATTCTATACCTTCAACATCTCCTCTAAGACGCTTTGCTTAGTTCTTTGAAAATTCCTTTCATTCATTCATTTGATACACAACCATGAAGAAGTGTTTCTTGTCGGAATGCAAACAATCTTCTTCTCTCCCTTTCTTTGCTCTGTTCAACTTCTTCCTCATAGGGTTTTGTAGATGGGTTTCGTATGCTCGCATCTTTTTATCCAGATTCTTCCCTCTTCTTCAACACCATCAATGTGTTTCCGACAAAAACCATCAAGATCTGGATTTCTCAGACCAACAACATAGTTTGATCCAACACATAGAAGAACAAGAAGTAGAGGAATTGATGGTCTCTGTAGGGAAGAAGCAGAGGATTACGTAAGCTCACGGCTGTCAACATTAACAACACAACCACCGCCGATACGGCCATGCACATGGCTCTTAATACAACCATTGCCACGTCGTTGCGTCTGCCACCATGACGGTTGTCCTCACCGTAAGTAGTGGCTGTGGTGACCACATTGTGGATATCAAGCTTCGTCTCTACTACAGTTTGAGATTTTTGTTTCTGCTCTATTGCATTCGCCATTGTGTCTCTCTAGAGTCTAAAATTACAGAATGAAAGTAACGCGAGAGCCAAAGAGGCAATATGTTGGACACGAGGCTTAGCGCTAGTTTCTAAGTGGAGGTTCAACTTTTGATGAAGAAGAAGAAGAAGATCTTGAAGAAGTTAATAACAATGATGACGAAATTCTTGGAACCATAGCCGGCCCTGAGTTTTAATTATATTGGTTTATTAAAAATAAAAAAACAAAACAAAACCATTTCATCATAATTGAGCTCATGACATGTAGTGCTAAACATCTACACTTTACGACTAGCCTAAGAAGATTTTTAACAATTTTAGGGCTGAATTTTTTTTTATAAAACGAGGGCCGCAAGTCCATGCTTGGCTTGCTTGGCCTCAGGGCCAGCCCTGCTTGGAACCCATGATCAAGAAAGAGAACATATCAATCAATTGAGAGCAATAATTGCAACAAATATGTGGACAGATTATATGCTTTAGGAGAATAATAGATGATTAATGAAAGAAAAAGAACGAAAAATTATTGTAAATCCATTTGGTTAATTTACGATAATCCGCTTATTTGATTTTGAAATCCAACTTATTTAATTTTTAAATTCACTTATCTGATTTTAAAATCAATGGATTCATTAGGATTTCTAAATCCGAGAATGATTTCTAAATTCATTAAAATGCAAGAACCAATAACCCCCACTTAATATATAATTACATTTATTATTTTATTATATAAACAATTTTTGGTCAAAACATATTTAAGTTAGAATTGCCCCACGCACAACAGATGTTAGAAGTTTCTAAGTTAGAATCTAGTTATTCTATTTAAAGATTTTTGATTGCTTTTTGGTAAAAAAAAAAAAAAAAAAGATTTTTGATTGCTTTCAAACTACATGCTCGAAAACATCCAAAGATCTCATTTTTTGCGCTTCTTAAATTCTTTTTTTGTTCATTTCTTTTCATGTTTTCATGTTTTCATGTGGTCATATATCAAATTTGTTTAGCTTTTTCCTTACCATCCATCCGGTTAGCTTGTAACTATATATTTATAAAATAGTTCCAAAAAAAACTATATATTTATATATATAAATATATATTTTTTTCCTGTCGGTTACTTTGAATAATGTGGAATTTACATGGTTTAGAGTCCTAAAACTAATATGAATTTCGGTACATGAGAACGAGATCTAATTTCAAAAGCTTTTCTTGCACCACCACTTCCGGTGACGACCTTTATCTCCATTTAACCGGAGCCTTGCCTTTGTCCCCCGTAGTCTTGCTTTGTAATCTTTCTTCCACTTCTCAAATCTTAACTTCAGTCTACTGAGTTCTTCTTCTGCATGCTGCTTCTTGACTGAAATCGAGTCTGGTTCCAATTTCATTTCCACATGACACTTCACATCTTCATCAAATACGACTCTACGTTGATCACATTCTATAGAAAGATTGATAACATCATTCAAGCTACCCTTAAGCTCTTTTGTGGGAGTTCCAAGGGACATTGTGTCCTCTGAGTCATTACCGTGACTTGCAGTCTTGTCTGGAGCCAGAATCTTACAGGCAGCTGCGAGACTCATCTGCAAGGCCATATATTCCAATTCGAAGATCATAATTATAAGTATGTATGTATGCATGATGATTATTACGCGCAGTGATGGGCATTAACACTCTTAGTCACTTTTACCTGCATTGTTGACATATGTTTTTGCCATGTTTCGTCCATTGACTTCATTCTTGTTTCGTGCTCTAACCATCTTTCCTCAAATCGTTGCAACTCCTCCTGCAATGCAGTGTTTTCATCTTCCTTCTGAATTATAGCTGCTTCGACTTTCTGAACCCGGCTCTGGAGATCAGAAAGAGCCCAAGGCCGGACCTGAAACTGCTCTAAAAGAAGGTCCTATACAAGAAAGGTGGTAATAATTAAGTTTCAGCAGTGGATAACTTAAGAGACAAATGACATCAGGCAAAATAGTACCTTGTCTTCAGAAATCCTCCTCCTTGACTTTCTTCTCGTTTTTTTCTTCTCATTGCGTGATTGTTTCTTCTGTTGCATACTACTTTCTAAGTGTTTACAAACCAACCATCTGCGTACCACTACATTAAAAGTCATAAACTTCTATAAACTCGTATCCAAGATGGAAAAGCAAGTTGTTGATGCCATAAGGAAGATACCGATTACTTACCAGACTGCAAGTGTATGACTGCATCAAGCTCTTCAGTTATTTCTGATGAAACAATAGCCGGTTTTTCCACCACAACGTAGTCTCTCCTGGCAATTTCACCGCGGATATCTGTAGCAACAGAATAAGTTTAGCCATTAAATCAACAAAGAGAAGTAGCTAGAAGAGACATGTATAAATAAAGGAAACACGAGACATATGTCAGCGATTACAAGATTGGAGTATCACTGCCGCATTCCTCATATTGTGAAAGTATTCACGAGTCTGATAACCACGAAATTGCTTCTGTAATCCAATTATGCCACGCAGAACATATTTTCTTCTTTCCTCAAGGACGCCAATCTATTGAATATAAAGATGAAAGCGTTATTATTGTATATAGAATATCAGGAAACCAACATAGTATCTCCAAGTAAAGAGAACTTACTTGCCCAGTTCGGAGGTATATCTTCGTATAACCGACTTGATACAGTTCAGGAGGAAGATTGAATTGCTTCATAATAGCATTTGATGTGCTAAGTGGATCCTGGGAGATTTTTGTGTCCAGCAGTAGGAATCCATATCTAATCAATGAACAAAGCCAACACAGACAAAAGCTTAGGGAATACATTTGGAACAAATAGATTTATCAACAAAAAGCGCGTCGCATCGCATCGTGACCACACCTTGCTGCAAGCTCCTGATGTGTCAACCGAGTAGGATATCCTGATCTTGATATTCTAACAACCTCCAAAACGCCACAACATCTAAGCTGCTGTAGAACATGATTATCTTCGTAAATTCCAGGGAGCTGATTTGAATTTGGCTTTATGCATCGGATAAAGTGAGGAGTGGTGCCTTCTAACTTGTTCATCAACTTGAAAAGTTGGCTCTGTAGGTTCAAAAAGGTTTTAAAGAGATGATTAACTCATGAAGCAAGATTTCAACCAAAATAGCCTTGTTACCTTAAACTTTGTAATCACACTTTGATTCATGGACTCAGAAAAGGTTGCCGGATTTAGAGACTTGTGACGCATCTTAGTAGAAAACATGTTCAGTAATTGACATTTGCATGATGATAAAAGTTGGATAAGATCAACATGCAGTGGATCTCTGTTCTTGTCCAGGAAGCCATTTGTATCATAGAGAACCTATTAAACACCATAACGTAAATAACTCTCATAAGTATGTGCCCAAGGGAATTTCACAGATTCATATCACATAACAACTAAACAACTGACCTCTCCGGCATAATGACTAACTCTGAATCCCCGACCTCTTTCTCCCCTGAAACAAGAGTTAGCCTTCAAATGTTGCTTCAGCTTGTTGGCAAACGTCGAATCAGTCGCCTTTGGAAAATTTGATTCCTCATCTAGTAGTGATACCAAACCAATGGGTTTCTGCACTAGCAACCATATGTGCGAGATGATTTTTTTTTTAGAATGAAACCTTAATTTCCATATCTTAAAGCAAAACATCATACCATCTCTTTGCATTATGGAGAAAAGAAAAACAAGACGAGTAACATATTTAAAGATGGCACGCTATAGCTTACCTTCTCAATCAGATCTAGACATTCTTGATTGTCTTTGAATTCGACCTTAGTCCAATCAATTCCATCCCCTTCATATTCCTGAACAGCCAAGATTTAATTGGTAAGTGTAGCTGATCAGAAGCCTAAAAGGAAAACAGAGAAACACATCTTCATATGATTAGGCTTCAGAGAAAGAAGATCACCACCTCTTGTTCAAGTTTAAATAGATGTCGGTTGAAATGTTGCTGCAGTCTTTCATTTGCATAGTTTATGCATAATTGTTCAAAGCTATTATTCTAAATCCAAAAGGAGACCTGATCATTAACATAGTCAAAAGAAACAAAGACTAACAAATCTCGAGCACGGTTACGAACCTTAAATGACTCAAACCCATATATATCAAGGACACTAATAGATCTCCCTGTACGTAATTTTCCAACTTCCAGTGAAGTATTTATTTGCTCAACAAGCCAGTTGAAAAGGCTTGCATAGATGATTTTTGCTAGGGAATCCCTCATAGCAGTTGCCTGCATATATGGCAAAGCAATTCGACATTTAGATGTATAGAAATTACAGACTGTTGTGTGATATTATGGCGACTAAACAAACCTGTCGCAGTGTCAGTCTTTTAGCAATGCAATCTCTACCAGCTTGGAGCTTGCAAGTAGACAAAACCACCATAAGCTCTTGTGAGTTGCAGCCCATTAACATAGCTACATTAGTGACCGCTGACAGAAAACAAGAGCAAAATAATAAGCATCGCCGCATTTAATCCTGGTAAGTTCACAACCAGCACTAATTCAACATGATAAATGACAAGACAACAGATTCTACCTTCATCTGCTACCACTTCTACATGGTTTTCATTGTCAATCACTTCAAAAGATACATTCCCTAACCATAACACAGCTGAGAGAAGTGCAAATGCACGTTCTTGATATTCTTGAGGAATTTGAACAATGTTGAAAGCTTCCTACGATAACAGAGAAAATCTCTGATGAAATAAGAATTACAAAAAATCTGGCATTTACTCCATGGGAAACAGAGAAAGGCACAATAAACAGAAAAAGTTACCATCAGTTTGTGAAATTTCTGAACATCATCAATGCGGTCAATGGTTAAGCAATTGCTCTGGTTCAAATAATTGTATTCACTTGCTGCTTTAAGCTTCAATCTTTCTGTAAATAAAAATCATATAAGAAATGGTCTAGCAACTTCCAGTTTCTCAGCCATGAGCAGGGACACTTCCAAAGCATATCATATGCGGCTGAATAAATAAAAATCTTAATTAGTTCTTGGATATTTCGGTTTGAAATGTTACCTTTAAGAATCGGTGAAGCTCCTGCACACAACTCATAAAAGATATGGTAGGATCTCTCGCCATTGGACAGCTGAACAACTCTTGACTGATCCAAAGAGACTACTAATTAGCCCATGAATAGCTAACAAGTGGAATCTGACTAAAACTTCTCAACAGAAACAAAAATTACCTTTTCTAGCAGAACTGTGGTCATTCAGCACAAGTAGTCACACAAACATGGTGAGGAAATAATACAAACATGAGAGAGCTCCATATATAATGAAGAAAATATGACAAACAATCATAAAAATGTTCAATTCTGTACTCACAAGTTTCAAGTTTGGCTCCACATATATTTCCCTTTGCACTAAAATGAATCTCCATCAGTTTTCCCTACAAAAATTCAGATTTACTATTAAATCCAAACCACTTCTCGATTTACAGAATGTCAGTTACACTAACCGGCTGACACGAAACGTTCAAATTCGAAAGAAATGATTTATTATATTTTGAAGAAGAGGAAAAATTCCAATCATATTAGAACTGGAAGAAGAAGAAAAAAGAAGTATTTACAATTACTCACGAATCGGCTAGAGTTATCGTTTCTTGATGTTTTAGCATTCCCAAAAGCTTCAAGTATACAGTTTGTCTTTAGGATTTCATTCTCCACCCCAAAGCTACCTCCACCAAGAGCTTCCAAGTACTGCATTGCATATTTTGCTGTCTCAGTTTTCCCAGCTCCACTTTCTCCACTATGGTATGATATCAATATCAGAAATCACCTTGAATGTGCATAGTCAAATCATCGTATATGTACACAAAAAACATTCAGAATAGAAAGCCTCGTCATACCTTATGATAATAGATTGGTTCTTCTCCTCTGCGTAAAGAAACATTCAAAATGTAAACGCCAGACAATAACTATTTTAACACCATGGAAAAGTTACTAGGTTTCACAGCTTCATGGAGAAACATAAAAAAGTGTGAAAGAATATGCTTATGCTCACCTCTCATCATCTCATCGTAAGCTGCATCTGCCACTGCATAAACATGAGGAGCATCCAAAGCCTTGTTCTGATAGGCGGATAGAACATTACTTCCACAAATCTTGACGCTCTTAAACGGATTCACTGCAATCAAAACTGGCCCTGCATTACTCTATAATAGAGTAACATGAAATTACGTTAAAAGACTCAGCTAAAACAAGGAATAATCAAACAAACCAGATTTTTTTTTTGTTCCTTCTACTAAACTTACATAAATCAAATCTTGTGAATATCTGACCCGGAGGTTGTGAAGAACAGATGGTTCATTCAAATAACTAAGCTGTATAAGGTCTTCAACTCCCTCAAAAATATCTGGGTTTGCAGGGAAAATCTCTTCCATTGATACTTTCACAACCTAATTAGATAACACAAAATGATACATTTCAAGCACATTATAAGGCGTTGAAATTTATGCAATTTTGTGAAAGAATTTACTTGGGCACTGGATAACATAACACACGCCGCATCACCAGAAGTAGATTGTATCTTCCCCAAGTGCCACTGCCCATTAGCAACCCGACACCAAACACAAAGTTCCTGGAAATAAAATACAAACACACTGTCCGTAAATTATTTCATATCATCAAAAAGAAACTAGAAAGAAGCAATTAATTAAATACCTTGTTGATGAAATACTCAACGTTATTGACCCATTCGGGCTCATGCTCCTCTGAGGTTTTCTTGCTCCAATCCTTCTCTTCTTTCTCTTTGCTCTCGTTTTCCGGCGGAATTGTATTACGAAAGTTCGCCGGAAGCGATTGACGAATCGACAACATTTGTGGTCTGGAAGTAAGCCGCGAAGGAAGCGACGGCGACTTATCCTTCAACATCTCGCACGCGTCATGCCGGAGAAGAGACTCCGACGCCTCCTCCAGTGAACTTTTCATCGATATGGTCGGAGACGGCGATAAAATCATTGGCTTCCCCAAAATTCACAAGAACCAAAAAACGATGAGTGTTTAATCAACAAGCATTTTCGCGCCATCCGAGCTCCATAATTTCTCAAATCACGTAGTGGATGTGGAGCATTGAAAGCCAGAAAAATCAGAAATTTTAAAGAAGAATCTCTCAACATTGTAAATTTCGAAAAAATAGCCAAACACCAAAACTATGAAAATAACTGAAAAAACAAAATAACAACAAACCTTAAACAAAGGAACTGAATTTTGCCAACGAGGAAAAGAAACACACAGAGCCATTCCAACGAATATAATAGAGAGATTTTGAAATACAGAGCACTGAAAGCCTTCGAATGGGCTTTTTACAAAAACAACAGGCCCAATAAAATAGGCCCAGAATTAAGTGAAATTGACCCGACAGTATTAGGTGAAATCTAAATTCGATTTGTTCCGTCTCTGCTCTCTCTCTCTCTTGCTCCGCCGTCTGCCCTAGACCGCCAAATCAGCCATGACGAAGAATAGGAGCAAGAAGAAGAGAGACGACGCCGTTTCAATGGACGTCTCCGTAACGAAGAGCGTCTCTGAAGCTGCTCCGGAAGGTAAAAATCGCGTCTTGGTTTATTATGCTCTGGTCCATACTCGTTTCTTAAGATTCTAGGTCGAACAAGTTAGGGATTGAGGTGTTTAAATTTTCCATATTTTTCTTTGTTTTGATTTCGTTAGCGATGGACACTACGGAGACCGGAGACGCGAAACTAGCTGCTCGTGGTCGTTCTCGTAACCTGTAAGTGTTAACAACCTAATCTTTACAAGCTGAAGTTTCATTAATTTTGACTTAGATCGAATATATCTTGATTTAGGCCCTTCGATTGGTTGTTTGGCTAGTTATAGTATTACTCACGGGAAGACTTGTGAACTAGTTAGATTTATATATTATGCAAAGCTGTTGAATGAGAGTATCTCGGACAGGAGTAAGTACTGAGGCATGAAATGCTTAAATTTGGTTACTTTAGAACTTGTTTTTGTTCAGAGACTTGCTTATGTTTGATTTGACCACTGTACTAGGCTTTCCTTTAATCCGGATGATAATTACCCATTTTCTTTAGGACAAACATTACGAAAGGAATACCTATGAAGAGATCGAGGAAGAATGCGAGGAAGATGAAAGCTGTGGCTAAAGCTTTAGCATTGGACGAGAAGTTTTCAGAGAAAGGGAGACCTATGAAGAGAACGAAGAATGTGAGGAAGATGAAAGCTGTGGCTAAAGCTATAGCATTGAGCGAGAAGTATGAAGAGAAAGCTGCAAAGAACGAAACCAAAACTCTCAGAACTCTTGAGGCCAAGACATTGTATGAATGATTTTGGTTAAGAAAAAGTTTTGAAAGTTCCGTAGTCTATTTTTGGTCTTGTTAACGTTTATGTTTATCTTAGAAAAAGAGTTTCTGCAAGTTTGTAATTTTCCTTCAGTTAAACAAATTCTAAATGTTTATGGATTAATCAAATGGTAAGATATGTTCGTTACCAAGACTGGTTTAACAAAAAAAAAAAAATTCCCACCTTCATAAAATACCAAAATACAGAGGAATGTACAAAAGACTATCTCAAGTCTGGGGAATTAAATGGTAAGAACATAAAGCAGGCGAACATGGGGGACTACTACTTTAAACATCAAACAATCATTCAAATAACAAAGATCAAATGTGATAACAGTGTTCAGGACATATATATATACATATCGATGTGTATTTTTTATATTACTTCTATATCCAACAACGAGATCTTTGCGCAAGTTTGTTGTCTCTACAAAATCACCTTTGCTCGGTCCAGGTCGCATTTTCAGTCTGCATCTGTTACTTCAGCTTCTATGTCTACGACTGCTGTTGAGAAACCCTTTCCTACACAATCAAAAACTTCACCTCACCATTGGATTCACAAGAGATACCGGTACCTGATTTGCGCAGAGGTAAAGCAGGAATTTGGACAACTAAGAAAGAACCTTTCTTAGGTGCAGAAGAAAACCCATTTAGGTCTTGTCCGAAATCAATAGTTTGGTTGGAGAATTTCACTGGTTCCATAACAAACTTATCATCCACCACTGCATCATCCAAGTAAAAAGAAAGAAACACAATGCTAAGGCTGCAGAAAAGAGGTTTGCTTTGATAAATCGAAAGGTGAAGGATTCATCTTTTTACCCGAGAATGGCTGAGTGCAGAAAGGGCAAAGCTGTATTTCATCGTCCAACGATGACCTGCAGCGATTTCGATAATTAGTCAGCAGATTTGGGCAAAAACAACCGAGGGATTTTGATTCTTGTTATATCCTTACTTGAATATCTGAAACTCGTTTCCGCAATTCGGACACTGCACAAAGCGTAAAGAGATATGAAAAACCGCAAGATAGCTACATAGAACACAATCTTGAAGATTTAACTCAAACAAAAGTGCTAGCTAACAGTAAGTGATCGCCCACAGTTATGATGCTGGGAAGTTCTGGAGATGCTGTCTTAAGCCAAAGAGAAAAGAAGACTTACACTGCTTTGAACAATATCTCGTTGTGCCCACCATAGAAAAGCTCCCAACCCCAAAATTGGAACAATCACCACAATCAGCTGCAGATTGTAAGAATTTCAGTTAATCAAAAGGTAAATTCCCAAAAATACACAGTACAATTAGATAAGCAGAAGGATTGAAAGATGAGAGAGTAATTACCCAGACGGACACAATAGCGTCCAAAACCCAACCAAGCTGACCGGTCATAGAGAGATAAGTCAGCCCAATAGCCAAAGCAAGGTTTCCGAGGATTCTCCCATTTCCGTTGTCATCTCCGCCATTAAACCCTAAACCCTTGTTACAGCTAACCTTAACCACCCGTCTTTTTCGATTAAGAGCTTTCTCACTCGCCAGAATTCCAATTTCTGTCAGACCCATCGATGGTCGTCGCTCTCTCCGACTCTGTCTATGCTCAATCAAGCAAGCTCTCAATCCCAAATTGTTTTGGAGCAGGGAAGGAACCAAACTCCGTCCTTTCGCGTGTAATCTATTTCTGGGTTCCTTGGTGAAACCATCGTGTATGGAGAAGTTACAAAGGATAATCTGCGGAGTCGAAGCCATCGTCTGAATTTGTGTTCCGAACACAAAGCTCAACGAATGATGGTTTTGATGATATGCTAGTTTCACTATAATAAACAAATACTAACAGGCTTAATCAAATTGCGGGGATAGCTCAGTTGGGAGAGCGTCAGACTGAAGATCTGAAGGTCGCGTGTTCGATCCACGCTCACCGCATTATTATTATTTTTTGTTCTCTATTTTACTTACTTGAAACGCATCGTTTTGGGTATGCAAGGAAAACAATGTTATGACTTTTCAGAGATACGCGCCTTAAAAGTTTAAACTAGAAAACAATATATACGAGCGTCGGTAACTCCGATTTAAAGGACTAAAGTTCAAGTTGCATTATAGTTTGATACTATTGAGTGAGAAATCCGATTGGATTTTTATAAAAGTATATTACATTATACATTAATATATACATATATATATGTATTACATATTATTCAGGCGTCATATACGTGTAAATGTATCTCGATACAAGTTATTTTAAACGAAACACAAATTTTAGCAATACTGTTTTATATATGTATATGACTTTTCTTTTTGTATCGAACTAAGACGAAACAACCACCACCAACCTTACTTCACAAGAACTGCAAGAGTAGCCATCTTTTGAAGAAAAATATTTGACTTTTAACCCTCTTATAAATTCACAATCGAAAACCCATCAATCCCCAACACCATCTTCTCTCTTCTTCTCTATCCATATAGATTCCATACTAAGATTGGCCAAATTAAATAAATATCGAGGATGGAGGTCCCAAAAACCTCATCGATAGTGATAATTGTCGTGTTAGCTTCTTGTTTATTGCAGGTCAAGGCTTGGCATGGTCAGACTTACTGTGGTGGCAACGCGGCTCCTCGATGCCAGCTCCAGTACATCGACTGTCCTGAAGAGTGCCCGAGCCCCAGGTCCCCCAACTCTCAAAACAAAATTTGTTGGGTTGACTGCTTTAAACCCCTTTGCATGGCAGTGTGTCGCGGTAATTAACCACCATCTTCTTTTTTTATTTTTGCAGTTTTGATGTAGTTTAAATGTGGTAATAATAGAATTTCACCAACTTTTGATTGATTTTAGATTTTAAAGATATTTTCAAGGTTTGATATGATATTATGATATTTTGTAGCCCTAAAGCCCAATTGTGAAGCATCTGGAGCCATCTGTCTAGACCCGAGGTTTATAGGTGGTGACGGTATTGTGTTCTACTTCCACGGAAAGAGCAATGAACATTTTAGTCTCGTTTCGGACCCTGATGTTCAGATCAATGCTAGGTTCACTGGCCATAGACCCACTGGCCGCACCAGAGACTTCACATGGATCCAAGCTCTCGGCTTCCTCTTCAACTCCCACAAATTCTCCCTTGAGACCACCAAAGTGTTCACTTGGGATAGCAACATTGACCATCTCAAGTTCAATATCGATGGCCAAGATTTGGTTATCCCTGAAGAAACTCTATCCACCTGGTAATGTTTATTCTCATTTTTTAGGTTGCAATTGTTTCAATGCCAAATTTTATTTGGGTCAAAATACGAAACATTTTAAGAAAAATATAACATTTATAATTTTCCAAAATATATTTTTCTTAAAACGTAAACACAAACAAAAGGTTCATTCCATTTGCGTTTAAGTAACGCTTGCAATTACGATTAATAAACAATTTTTGTTTAAAATAGTAAACATTGTACAGTACTTTGTTTTGAGAAAACAAACGCACAATTAATAATGTAAGTAAACGCAAAAACATACACAAACAAACAATTAATCTTTCTATTTTTGAACCATATGTTCTTAGGTACTCATCTGAAAAAGACATCAAGATTGAGAGACTGACACAAAAGAACAGTGTGATCGTGACAATCAAAGACAAAGCTGAGATCATGGTCAACGTGGTTCCGGTGACCAAAGAAGACGATAGGATCCACAGCTACAAATTACCTATAGATGACTGTTTTGCCCATCTTGAAGTCCAGTTCAAGTTCATAAATCTGTCCCCAAAAGTCGATGGAATCTTGGGACGCACTTACAGACCCGATTTCAAGAATCCGGCTAAGCCAGGAGTCGCAATGCCAGTGGTGGGAGGCGAGGATAGTTTCAGGACATCTTCTCTACTCTCTCATGATTGCAAGACTTGTTTTCTCTCTCGAGAACCGGCCGTTGCAAGTGGCTCTATGAAGCCCAAAAGCGAATACACATTGTTAGATTGCAGCCGTGGGGCGTCTTCCGGGTACGGAATCGTCTGCAGGAAGTAACTATACCATCCAAACTTAATTTGCTAAGACAACAAAAAAAGTTATAGAAAGAAAAGAAAAAACAGGTACTGTATATCTTTATGCAGTGTTGTTACTTTTGTTCGTTTGTTTGTCAAAATAAAAGAAAAGTAATAATCTAATTATTAACCAACTAAACTCAAAGAATATAAATGTAACTCGGTTATTTACAGTGACCAAGTTATTATTTGGTAAAATAATAGAAAACCCACCTATCCAACTTTTCAATTTACCACTGGAACCTGCTAGTAATTAAGGACCTCAAAAGGTTTTTTTGTTTTTGTGTGTGGGCAAAAGGACCTCAAAAGGTTATATAATGCAAACTATACAAATATTGTGGAAAACCTTAAATAACATAAGACGAAGATTACGAGATTACCTGCGCCTATACAAATATTGTTTTTGATGTCCCCAAATATTCTCTAACTTGATTTGAGAATTAATGTTGTTGGACCACCCGCGTGATCAATTTCTTGGTGGGCAACAGAATTACAGAACATCTGAGGGGTTTATTCTTGTTATTCTTACTTGAACATCTTGTAGCTCATTTGGTTCGAGGGCTCAGGATTTGTAAAGTCTGCTCATGATTTCTTTTTATTGGAATACTATGCAATCGGAAAACAAAGGGAACCAACAAAACTAGCTTAATTAGGATACTTAAAAGAGAGGTTTCTCATCATACCGTTCATACCCCAAGATCCGGCTATACGGTTCACTTGAGATTAGGTTCGCGAAGAAGAAGATCACAAATGAGATCTTGAGCTTGAAGCTTACTCTCCAGAATCGAAAGATCTCTTATCCCCGAGGCGAGGATGGCTTCATAAACTTTTTTTTGCCGAAGGAAAGATAGATAAGGGGTTTCATGTTGTCCTGTATGATAACTATCGTAAGAAGATATGTCTTCTTTCGGTGGTCTGGTGCTACTAATGAGGATTCTTTTGAGTTAGTTGCAGAAAAAAAAGATTCCAAAAGTCAAACTACTTAATTAACGGCCTCTCTATATTATAATACATGGTCAACAAGCTCCTATATAATTTGGACCGAGATGTGTGGATCACGCTCGTGTGCACGTAACTTTTAAAGACATTTTATTTATTTGGAAGTTTCAAGTTTTTTTTCTTCATATATATTAAAAATATTTACAACTTGGTTCGAAAAACTTTAAGTGCATGCCTGGTGATATCCAAATTAATCTATTTTAATTTTTTTTTTTGCAGAATGGCCTCTATAAATCCACAATCAGCCCTTCTCTGCCTATATCGATCCATAATATAAAATTTCAACAAAAAAAGAAAGAAATGGAGATCTCAAAAACCTCACCGCTAGTGATGATGCTTCTTGCAATCATGTTATGTTTCTTGCGAGCCAAGTCACAAGGAGTTTACTGCAGCAACCCTTACGAACGATGCTTCCAACAGTACATAATGTGTCCGGAAGGATGCCCCACCACCGGTGCCGCAAACTCCATGAACAGAGTCTGTTACGTAGACTGTAGTAAACCTCTTTGCAAATCCGAGTGTCGCAGTAAGCGAAAATACTTATAACTTTTTGTTTTATACATATATATCTAAAGCTCAAATTAGGTTTTGGTAAATTAATTTGTTAACGTGGTTCGCTTAGGGTTGGGTCCAAACTGTTATAGACCTGGATCGGCTTGTCACGACCCGAGGTTCATAGGTGGTGATGGGATTGTGTTCTACTTCCATGGAAAGAGCAATGAACATTTTAGCCTTGTCTCGGACCCTAACGTTCAGATCAATGCTAGGTTCACTGGTCACAGACCCGCTGGTCGTTCTAGAGACTTCACTTGGATCCAAGCTCTTGGCTTCCTCTTTAACTCTCGTAAGTTTTCCCTCGAGGCCACCAAAGTAGCCACTTGGGACGACAGCATCGACCATCTCAGTCTCAGATTCTCTTTCGACGGCCAAGATTTAGCTATCCCTGAAGAAATTCTCTCCACGTGGTAAATAATATCGAAATATCATGCTTTACGCTGCGATTATCTCAAATGCAAATTCTAAGTCTATGTGTATATGTATATGTATATGAATATGTAAATATCAATATATATTTTTTAGATGATGATAAAATATTTTTTATTATATGAGAATGTGTATCTTGAAATCTACACTAAGCACATGTGCGTTGGAGCAGGTACTCGCCCGAAAAGGACGTCAAGATTGAGAGAGCTACAAAAATGAACAGTGTCACCGTGACAATCAAAGACAAAGCAGAGATCATGGTCAAAGTGGTACCTGTGACTAAAGAAGATGATAGGATCCATGGCTACAAAGTACCTTCGGATGACTGTTTTGCGCATCTCGAGGTTCAGTTCAGGTTTTTTAACCTATCCCCAAAAGTCGATGGAATCTTGGGACGCACTTATAGACCCGATTTCCAAAATCCGGCTAAGCCTGGAGTCGCAATGCCAGTGGTTGGTGGTGAGGATAATTTCAGGACATCTTCTCTACTCTCTCATGACTGCAAGACTTGCATTTTTACCGGATTAAGTGGCTTGATCAAATGGGAGGCCGAACACGCACTGTTGGATTGCACTCGTGGGGCATCTTCCGGATACGGAATCATTCGCCGGAAAGAATGATCCTAACTTCCCTAAGAGAATTAAAGCAAGCAAAGTGTAGATCAAATGCTCTTAATGCTTATTAATGTTTTGATCGGTAGAACATTTAAAAAAACATCAAACCTTTTATCAAGAAAAACATTTAGAAGTTGCAAATGCTCTATGAAGTTTTTGATAAATCATTAACCTATAAAATATCAAAAAAATTAAAATAATTTTATATAACTAATATATTTTGTTAAATAATATCAAAAAATTATGTTTATATTAAAATGTAAATTTTATACTTTTAAAAGAAATATTTACCATTATTTTATTTTTATTAATTTTCAAATGAAATTTTGAATAAAAATATAATAGAATAAATATAATAGAAATATGAAAAAAATTTATTAAAAAATTATATTATAAATATAACTATAGATATAGTACTTACAAATAAATATATTATATAATTTTATATATAATATTCTACAATTCTGTCATTCACTTAAAATGTATAAAATGTATATTCAGAGCATACATCTTCAGCAACCTACTTTCTACTATCAGTCTAGCTAATATTGTATTATTAAAAGAAATCTTCTTTGTTGTATTATAAATTTCCTTTTAATTCAATTCATTTATGATGCTGATGAAAAGGAGCTAGGAATAAACACTAACCCACGGTGATGTATGTAGATCAATGTAGGACACATTAACTCAAGAAATCCGACGATCCGAAAAACTTTCCGAATCAGTTTTCAAATCCGGTTTTAGAAACATTGGTAAAATATCGAAAAATAACCATTTATTTTTCTCCGGTGAGAAAGAAAACGCATTGCGGCATCAACGAATTATGAAACATTACATTTGCGGCCCGTCAAATTGGATCAACTAATCAAAGCCTTTCCCTTTCTGGAATCCTAAAGCCTCACCGAATCGGTAAAGGCTCATATAGTTCCCTATTACTATTTACATAAATTGCCACTCTACTCTCTCAAATCTCAAGGATTTTTTGTTTTTAACCTTTTCACCCATCTTGAGTCACCAATTACTTAATCAGTAAGTAATTAATTACGTCATATCTCTCATTGCCTAAACCCGAATGCTTGACCCGAAATACCGAACCCGCTCGTGCTGTACCCGAAATTCTGAGTCAACCCGCTCGAGTTCTGCTGCTGATCCACCTGCGAATTCCTCAACCCGCTCTCCGCCTCCCCCTCCGCCGCTCGGAACGCGTCGTAACCTCCGTAATTCGGTAATCCGTTGGTCGGAGCTAGTTCCGGGATGGAATTGAGACTTGCCAAGCTAGCCCAATCGAAATTCCCGTTGAGCAGCGTCCTGAGCGAATTCATCCGAGGAAGATTAAAAGACCGATCGTTCATCTCCGGGAACGAATCGAGAACGTCGTCGAGCTGAGACGAAGAAGACGATGACGACCCGTTCGTGCTGTACTCTTCACGGCAAGCTTGAACCGGAGCAGCTTGTCTCTGAGATCCTGACGTTTTCTTGTAAATTCGGCACAATACCCAATCATCCAACTGAAAGAAAACAAAATTAACGAATTTAGCGATCTTGATTTCAGTTTTTATCCAATCGGATCTGGGAATTTTGTTTCAATCATCTCTGTACCTTGGAGCTTCCATGGCTACGAGAATGCTCGATTAAGCGATACTCGTGCATTATCCAGTTGGTTTTCGTGCCTTTTGGAGCTTTTCCGGCGTAGAAAACCAGAGCTTTTTTAATCCCGACACGGCGACCATCCGCCGTGATGGTCTTGTCTGTACCCGTCGCCTTCCAGTAACCCGACCCGGCTACTCTGTTGGGTCTTGACCCGTTCGGGTATTTCCGATCTCTCGGGCTAAAAAAATACCATTCCTTTTCCCCAAACAAGGCCTTACCTACACCACACAATCCCCAAAAAAGATAAGCAACCTTACAATATTAGTCCCTTTAGTTTTAACATTTTCTCAATTCGAACCAAAAAGTAGAATTTTTAACAAATAGCACCCTAGAACCTCTTTAAAAAAAGTGTTGCTTACTTGGCAAATCCCAAGGATCGAACTTGTAGAGATCGATATCTCCGATGACCTGGAGAGAGAAATGATAGCCTGCAACTTTCCGACAGAGGTACTGAACAAGAAGCTCTTCATCTGTCGGATAAAATCTAAAACCCGGAGGCAAACTCAATTGGGCTAACGGATCCTTCTCTCTAACACCCATTTCCTCTAACTTCGATTCTTCAGCAGACAAAATAGTAAAATATTTCGAACTCTAAAACCCAGAAAATATATATGTTTATGTTCGTCGATCTTTTTGGACAATCTGGTGATTAGCTGCTTTATATAGGCTGTGGAAAAGGCAAAGGTTCTTCGGGGATAAGTACGGTCGTCCTTGTCTTACTGTTCTAATATCTAATTAACGATTTTCTTTGTGGGACCCCTTTAATCCATTGACATACTGCCACGTATATGAACCAGCCGACCTTATCAATGGGTTGTACAAATATTTTCGAGCGATATAGAGATTGGGAAGAAAACACAACTCAAGATTTGCTCATGTGAAAGATCCTTTTTACTACGACTATGAGAAAAGTCCTCATGGTTACAGTAAGTTGAGAATAGTTGACAGCAGTCATTTATTTTCTCTAATTTCATTGGTGATCCTCTAAGTATATATAGTAAGTTCTTGCCACTGAGAAATCGAAGTAACTGAAGCTTTCGATTTTCAATTATTCGACTATTGGGTGCCGTTCGGGTGCATGAACCGTCGGGAAAAGCGAAAGTCTATCGACACGTGTCAAGCCAGTTGTCCTTTCTTCTAGAATTCTGAAAAGCCTAACAACGATGTGTATTTATCAGAATTCTCCAAATAATTAGCGCAGATCGATCTATCTTTTCCTGAAGCACTACGTTGGAGTCAGAAAAAGAAAAGAAGAAGCACTAAACTATTCGACAGATAAAAATCTACTGAGAAAGAAAAAGCACTAACTAAAAATATAATAATCAGACACGCGTGGAAGGCAATTTCTCGCTCGTGTGGGATGTACACGTGTTGGGAGAGTTAGGCAAGACCTTCAATAAAAGATTCAAAAGAGACAAAAAAAAAAAAAAAAAAAAGAGAGTAGAAAAAATAATAATACAAAGCATTGAACAAGTGTACAAACTACAAAGTTCTAACTAAAAAAATGGAAAGGATACGTTAAGTTTGAGACACGTAGAGAGGATTAAACAGAGAAGATTATTATTTTACTAAAACTATTGAAAATATAATAATATTGGAGAACTATAAAATATCTTTTTTAAGATTATACTACTGAGATTTTCTAAAAAATGTATTTTTGTTATTAAATCTGAGGAAAATACTATTTACTATTTTTGGTTTATTCGTATTAAAAATTGTATTACAGTCTTCACAATATTTTATTCTATCTTAATTTATAACTAAATAAAAAGAGTAATGAGGGTTTCTTTCACTCAAGAAATACTATAAATGGTCTACGAAGTTGACAAGTGAAAACAATGGACCATGCTGGACAGGTCACAAGCCTTTATATAATACACCATACACGTGACGCGCGATTCAAAGAACTCGATTCTTATTCTTCTTGATAATTCTCTCTTTTTTTTAATTATTATTCTTACATTTCGTTTTCGATTGCTTTTAGATTTTAGATTTTAGTGAACGTGGACAATTCTTGTTCATAGAGAGAGGGGCAATGCTCACCCTTTTCTTTTAATTTGTAAGATAACAATTCTGAATATTAGCAAAGATACGACAAGTTTATTTATTAATTTTTTAAGATACGACAAGTTTGGTTCAACGATTCTTGCATAACTGCAAGATGTGTTGATAAGAAACCCGGCAATCGCTATTCAATTAGCGTATAATATTCTTATGACCTTGACAAACAATAATTTATATACAAAAGGATATGGCTTTGGGGGCAATTAATGAGTTAAAAAAACTCAAACCATAACTTAATTTGTTCAAATAATCCGGAAAGGAATTAGAAACTACACCAAGCATATGTAAGGTGTTGTGCAGATGTGAGATTGTAAGTATGTTTGTACTAGTTATGAGTGGTTTTTTTTCCTTTTCTTTTAGAATGTAGTATTCTTCTAGAGAAATCCCAATAAAATCTTTAACTCGCAGCATTCTTATACTAAAATCTTCAAAATCATTAAAATTTTTCGTCACTTTAACAATAGATGTTTAAATTCATATTTATAAAAGTTTACCTCCTTCGTGTTCTGATCAAATACTCAAATATGTGGTATATGGGTTTTGTCCACTTGTTGTTTTTCTGTATAACCGACATGTAGATTCGGTGCGTTAGTCTTCTATAAGTTGCCACCAAAATATGCGCGTGAGTAGGTTGATGCAATGATACCTCTTATTTGTAGATCACATTTTATCATCATATCTATGCGCAAAATGACATGGTTCATCATGCAATTGTTTGTTGTTTTTGATGGAACGATGCGGAAGACCACCACTTATCGTTGATGTGAAAGACTATTTCATCAGATATTCATTTTAAGTGTCCAAATGCTTTGTTAAAGAAGTCTCCAAATGCTACGTGTCGAGTTGTGATGGACTTGATTCCTAATAGCTAAAAAATTATTTCAACGGGTTGTTTCCTTAAATTTAAAAGATGTAATCTATATTTCTAATTTTTTTTTCAGACTTTTCCAAATTATCCCTATATAAAATATAGGAAAGTAACTCAAAATAATATGTACTAGGTGTTTAGTCCGCGTCTTGCGCGGAGAGAGAAGTTTTTTCAAATAACCACATTACTTATATTATTAAATTTGTTACCGAACATATATTATGAAACCGAACACAAATATAACAACAATGTAAGACAAATAATGTTGTCAATCAGAATAAATAGAAATCAGAAACACGGAAGAGATGAACTAGCAGTGATAGAATATAGATCAATTACATGTCCATGAAGGCTCTAACTCTCTCTCTCTCTCTCTCTCTCTCTCTCTCCTCTTCTCCTTCATATTTTTGTCTTATTTGAATTTTTATTATTCTAATTTTTCTTAGTCGCTCTCCTCATCTTCACCTTCACCTTTACCTTCTTCTACTTCATCTACATCATCTTTCGGTTTTCTTATTCTTCTACTTCGTTTTTTTCGTCTTTAACCTTTCCGGCTTCTTTTTCCTATTCTTATGGTTTTCTTCAGGGTTTTATATGACTTTGTCTTTGTCTTCTTCCTCCTCGTCTCTTTCGACATATTCGTCGTCTTTGTTCGACTTTTTTTTTTTTTCTTCTTCTTCTTCATCTTGGTCTCCTTCTACTTCTTCTTCTTCTTATTTTTCCGGTTTTTGTTCTTCTTATATTTGAAATTTTGAATAGAAATTATAATTGATAATGGCATGGATTTGTAGATAATCAATTTCATTAAATGTAGTATAATAATTCTTGTGAAATTAGGAAAGAGAGCATGAGAATTTTTGGGCTAACATTTTTTTTGTTACTATCAATTTTTGATTTTAAGGTTTTTAATATTATTTAAATAATATAATTTCTCGTCCTTCCTATTCTAATCTCTACACTTTTATAAAATTGTTACTCTCCTTTTTTATTTTTCACTATTCAAATTTTTAGTTCTTTACTAATTATGATCTTGACATTTTTTATAATTGTTATTTGCACGAATTACTTTTCCATTGTTATCTTGATTCTTATTGTAATTTCTTATACAATTATTAGTTGACTAATTACTTTTTGCTGTTATAATATATCTAATTAAAATTATACAACGTTGTATATTTTTGAAAAAACAAGACAATTAACAAAGACATAGATTAATCGATCGAATTGACTAAAAAGCTATAACTTAACCGATTGAATTGACAAAAAAATGAATAAAACTTGTTTAACTTAATCGATCAAATTGAATAAATTGCGAATGACAATGAATTGTAGTAAGATTATTCCATTAAGAATTAATATTTTGATCCAAAATCTCGAGCCTAATAATAAATATAGTCATCATAAATTAGATCCCTAGAGATCGAGTGTGTTGGCGGATAGATGTCAATCTTATGTTGCGGCTCTTTCCTTCCTGGTTGCTAGAGAATTTTGAAGCGGATCCACCGATTACCTATGTGTAATTGGTCAGAGGTGATTGTCTTTTTTCCATTGCTGTTTAATTTGTTTAGCCTGCGCCTTGTGCGAGCAGATTTTATAAAAAAATCACATCATTAAATTATTAACTTTATCACCAATAAAAACTCGAACACAAATATAACAACAATGTTAGACATTCGACCAACAAAAAAAAACAGGAAATAACAACCATAATGAATAATGTTTAATTCACACACACATTGTAATTACGGAAGGTTCTCTCTCTGATTAATTCTTTTTATCTCTTCCTCGCCAGAACTCTCTCTCCATTTAGTCGTAAGTGACTAAGTGTGTGTCGTTCTAATCGGGTATTCCTCGCGTTTTCCTGCTTCTTCTTTAAAGTATTTGATTTCTCTTTTTTCTTCTTCTTCTTCTTCTTAATAGTCTTTGACTTCTACTTCTTTTTCTTTATCATATTTGCCTTCTCCAACAATTCTTCTTCTTCTTCTTCTTTCTCTTTCAGTTTTTCTTTGTCTTTCTCTTCCGGTTTTTCTTTTTCATCGTCTTTGTCTTCTCTGGCTTATTAATCTTTTGGTTTTTCTTCGTCCCGTCTTCATCCTCAACTTCTTCTGCTTCGTCTTCTTCTTCTTATTATTTATATTTCGTTTATCTTCTCCTCGTATTTTCCTTTTCTCTTTTTCATCGTATTGGGCTTATTCTTCTTCTTCATCACATTCGTCTTCTTTAACTCCTTCTTCCTCTTCTTTCAGATTTTATTTTTCTTCTCAAAATCCTCACTTTCCTCCTCCTTCTTCTTCTTCAACGTCTTGGTCTCATCCACTTTCTTATTCTACTTATGTTTTTTTATTTTATTTCTCGTTGTTAGGCATGAGCATAAAAACCAGAACCGAAAACAGGAATCGACCCAAAATAACCAAAACCGATCGGTTTCGGTTATGCCCAAAATACCGATGGTTCCTCCTCATTGATACCCGTGGGTATCATGTAATACGCGAAACCAAACTGATATCCGATCGGGTACCCAAATTATAATTATATACCCAAAAATATTAAATATATTACGGGTTTTCGGGTATATTTTTGGTTCTACGGGTATATTTTCTTTAGTTTTTTTTTTTTCCAGGTTTTCGGGTATATTTTTGGGTTTTTTGGTATATTTTAAGCATTTTGGGTAATAAATATCCGAACCGATTAAGATCCGAATCTTTTTTCGAGTTTTTACTGGTTCTTAAATCTCAGAACCAAACCGACCCACAACCGATTGGAACCAAATCGAAACCGCCCCGAAACCCTATCGGTTCCTAAATGAGTCCAAAATCCTTCTACTCGAAAGACCCGAAAGCGACCTGAATACCCAAATGCCCAAGGCTACTCTTTGTCACCTTCCTCGTCTTTTATGAATTTCTTCATCTTATTTCTTTTCTTTATCTTTAAGTTTTTTTTGGTCATATTTTCCTTATACTTTTTCATTATCTTCATCTTCTCCAAATTATTTTTTTTCTCTCTCTCACTCTTATGGTTTTTCTTCGTCATTTTCTTCTTTTTTTCTTCTCCCTTTTCTTCATCATCTTCCTTCTTTGTATTCTTCTCTTTCTTTTCCTTCGTCGTCTTCTTTGTCTTCCGTTTTTCTTCTTCATCATTGATAAGTTCAAAATGTAATACCCTAAAGTACTAACAACTTGTCGATTGTAGTATTTAGGGGTCGAATCCACAAAGACTCAAGAAATCACACAATAGACCAAATAGAATAGAATTAAGCTAAGTAGATCAATGAAAAGGAAATAACAATGCAAATTAAACTGTTGTAAATTCAATGGAGGAAAGATAGGTTCAGGGTATTTCTCAGGAAATCAGAGAATGCAGATAAACCAATTAATCAGGATTCAGGTTATGCACGGTTCTTGAACTCAAATCACTAAGCTATAATTAACTAACTGTCGTTGCGAGAATTATCTAAATCTAAATCCTAGAATCCCAAATCTCTTTGCAAATCCTAAAGATCTAAACCAGCTTTAAAGTTCAGGTTTGATATGTTCACAAAACAACTAAACCAAATTTCTTTGCAGATAGTTATTTTGCTCACCCTAAGTTCTATCAGATTATCAATTGCACTGTCGTGCCTAATCGATTAACCTAAGATCTAAGTTCCAGATTCGTCAACCTAGAATTAGCTTTGAGAACAACCTATGGTGAAGAACTAATTCAGATTATGAATCCTAACTAATCAATTACCAGCACTCAATGAAATCCTTTATGAGAAAACCCTAAACCTAAAGTGGATATACTCAGATATGATTAATGGAACAGAAATCATAGATGAATAGAATTGCATAAAAGAAATCAATAAGAAACAAAGGGTTCAGAGTTGTCTTCCAAAAATCCCTAAAAACAATCTCTCTCAAAGTATGAAGAATAAAATAAAGCTTAGCCAACAAAAGTGGCTGAAAAACCTAATTATAATGCTAAAACACGTTTTGGGGCTTCTTGTAATTATTAAAGTCTTCTGGACCAAAGTGCAGATTCTTCAAACTTTAGAAAAGTCGCGACTTGTGTTTCTCTGCAGTCGGTATCGATCGATACCATAAGTGGTATCGGTCGATACTCGGGCTTCAAATCGACTTCCCAGCTACATGATCTCTACTTTGCTCCAAAAAGCTCCATAATGTTTCAATATCTCCAATTATGCTCCAAACGTACATAAAAGCTGAAAAGACTCTAAAAGACTCCAAAAACACTAGAAAGACTCTAAAAACAAGATCTATATCATGGTAAAAAAGGAGTAAAAACCATGATATATCAATCATTTTCGAGTTCTTCTTCTTTATTAATTGTCTTTGTCTTCTATGGCTTCCTTTTCTTTTTTTTTTCTTCAAGTTTATCTTCATTTTCTTCAAGTTTATCTTCATTTTCTTCTTCCTCTTCTTGTTCCCTCTCATTCTTCATCATCTTCATATTCTCCGACTTCTTATTCTTCCTTCCGACTTCTTATTCTTCCGATGTTTCTTTTTCACATTTTCGTCTTCTTCCTCGCCATATTCAACTTTGTATCAAAATCTTCATTATGCGTTGTCCATGTTCTTACACTGTTGTTAATTATTGTGAAATTAGGAAAGAGAGCGTGATATTTTTGGGTTAACATTTTTCTTTTTTGGTTACTATCCAATTTTTGATTTAAAGATTTTTTTAAAATGTTATTTAAATAATATAATTTTCCGTTGTCCCTAATTCTAATCTTTACACTTATCTAAAATTGTTAGTCTAATTTTTTATTTTTTATTATTCGGATTTTAATTCTTTCATCATTATGATCTTGACATTTTTATAATTGTTAATTATTTGAACGATTTACTTTTCCATTGTTATTTTGATTCATATCGTAATTTATTTACAAATATATTATTTGGCTAATTTCTTTTCGCTGTTATCATGTATCTAATTGATATTATGAGAGTGTTGTATCTTAGATTAATAGATCAAATTGACTAAAAAATAATTTAACCGATTGAATTGACAAAAGTGAATAAAATTGGTTTAACTTAATCGATCAAATTGAATAAATTGTTAATGGCAATGAATTGTAGTAAGATTAATCCATTAAGGATTAATATTTTGATCAAATCTCGAGCGGTGCATATATATATCAAGACTAATAATAGATACATTCATCATAAATTAGACCCCTAGAGATCGTGTGTTGGCGATAGACGTCAATCTTATGTTGCGGCTGGCTTTCCTTCCCAGTTGCTAGAGATTTTTGAAGAGGATCCACCGATTACCTATGTGTAATTGGTCAGAGGTGATTGTTTTTTTCTTTTCATCGCTGTTTTGCTCTGTTTCTGCTTCCTCTAATGGAGGTTTTGCAAGACTTTAGATTTTTTGTATCATATTCAATCGAAATCAAAATCAGATGAAACACATTTACAATATACAATTTTTCAAATATGATGCCTCGTTGCTCTTATTGGCTTTTAGACCATTACATCCGTTTTCACATGTAAAATGATCAAAAGTTGCAACAAAACAGAGCCATACATCTTTAAATAAAATGAGTTCGAACATAAGTTAAGTTTTTGTGCTTATAGATTTATTATCATCTATATCAAGTCTATAAAAATAGTAAGTAGGATCTTCATCTCAATAACTATCAGTCTACCACTGTAACTAAGACCTTTCTCAACTCTGAGATTATATTTACACTGTAACAAAACCTGTATTAGTAGCTAAGTGTAGATAAAGAACAAGATAGGAGATGAAGCTGTAGAAGAAGCAGTCGCAACAAATAAGTTTATGTCATAACATTCAGGATCAAATTCCCAGTCCATAGAATTACTCAAAAATGTTTCAGATTCGCATTTGCATTCTCTCAACAATGCTTGTCACAAGATCAGACGCATAACATTCACCAAAGTATCCCTTAAGACGCAGAGCTTATGAAAAACCGTGCACACAAGCATAAAAATGAATATATGCAAAAGCTTTAAGCAACCAGACACCTTACCACCACTCTTAATTCAGGAATTCAACTATAATTATATCTTAGATATCTCCTCATATTAAGGTCTTAAAGAACAGATTTGTATATAAATAAACTTTTGTGTCTATCTGGCTTGACCATGGCATGTGGCCAAATGGTTGTTTCCATGTTTTGCTTAAGAGATCGCTTTATGTGCGGCTGATCTCCCATTCAACAATAACAGATGAATACAAGCTCAAGCACAGTGCAGAAGAGTGTGACGCTATGCCTGCAAAAGTACTACAGCCAAATTATAATTATGCTAAGATAGTATTATATAAAGGAAAATAAAGAAAGAACACCAAAGGTATGAGACAACGTTTCAGCATGAAAACATGGTAATCGACTATGGAAGACTGTTATATGGCACATAGAATTCAGATTCGGCCCGAATACTCTCTATCCGCAATGGCCTAACAGAAACCATAATTTCAAGTTATATATACAAAATTGGAAAACCAATGCAGACGTTATACAGATTCGAGTGTAGAGAAACTGAAAAGAACATGCGGACCAGCGCCACTTGTGACTGTCTTTAGAACTTCATACAAAACCGAAGCAATTCTGCGTGCGTTAATAAACTTCTCTTGCTGACTATTAAGATAAAATAACTTCCATGGTTAATGTTGACGCGCTGAAATCGAAGTAGACTAAAAAAAAAAGGATACCTATTATCTAGATTGAATGTTGTACCATGTGTGATAATGTATTCCTTGTAAGCATGATAAACACGTTTGAGTTCCCAAACATCAGTCTCTCATTTCTTCTTCTCAAGTAAAGGCTTCATATCCTAAGGAAGCCAACCAAAAGCAAACTGCTTAGAAATTTCATGGAATACTTGGAAAGTGGTCAACATCACTCATCTGATCGGTCATATTTTGACCCCAAAAGCCCACCGCCTTCCACCGTCTCTCTTGTTCGTGCTAGTAGATTTGAGGTTAAAGTTTCAAAATCCTGAATACACCAAATATAAATTTAAATATGAAAGTATAAGTAGTTGATTCAAGGATAATTCTTATATTAACCAGGCCTACCTGTAGGATGCACATGCCAAAAGTATTCCCGAGAATTTTTTCAGAATCTTCGTACAAGCAATGTGTTACTTCCCCAACATCAAGAAAAAGAGAGAAAGCGTCAAGGCTTTCAGGATCTAATTGTCCTCTCTCCTTCATCTTTTTCAACTGCTTCGAACGTTTTTTTATTGTGACCGCACACAAAACCAACTTCGCTATTTAATATCACTACAAGAAAACAACCCGATTCCCGACGGGAATTCCGACCAATAAAATTTCGTCGGAATTTCCCGACCAATTTCCGACGAAATACCGAAGAAGAACGATCCGTCTAAAATTGGTCAGGAATTCCCGACAAAATTTTATTGGTCAGAAATTGGTATGGAATTCCGACCAATTTCCGACAAGTTAGAGACCGATGTAAGATCGTCGGAAATTGGTCGGAATTCCAGACCAATTTCCGACAAAATAGATCCGTTAATCTGCCTGTTGCATTAGCCGTTTTATAGCCGTTTGCGATTATAAAACCGGTCGGAAACCGGTTGGAAATACGCGAAAAATCCATTATAAATATCTCTACACCCTCATTCACAACTTACACAAAAAAAAAAATTAGAAAATGTGTTTTTCAAATCCAAACCCTTATAATTATTTTCGATTGTGGATGGATAAACCATGGCAAGATCCAGCGACGAATCAACTAACTGATGAGTATGCACAAGGTGTTGATGAATTCATGACATTTGCGACAAACAATAGCATGACGTCGGAATACGGTAAATTGTATTGTCCATGTACTAAATGTCGGAATCATAGATTAGTCTCTATTAAGGAAGTATGGAATCACCTTTATAGAAATGGGTTTATGCCGGGTTACAAGGTTTGGTATACGCACGGAGAAACTGATTCAATGGTGCAACATTATTGTAGTAGTTTTAATTATTCGGGTAGGATAGAGGAACCAACACCGGAAGTAGATGCAAACGTTCAGATGGTGAATGTTGCGTTTCGTGAAAACGTACCATCGTATGTTCAGGATGGTATTGGAATAGAGGAACCTAATTTGGAAGCTCGGAAGTTTTCTGATATGTTAGATGAAGCTAAGCATCCACTATACGGAGGATGTAGAGAGGGAATATCGCCTTTATCAACTGCAAGCAGGTTGATGACTATAAAGACCGATTTCAACTTGGCGGAGGATTTTGTGGATGCGATAGCTGATTTTGTGAAAGGTATTTTACCTGAAGATAATATATCACCGGCTTCATACTACGAGGTTCAGAAACTTGTAGCTGGTCTTGGATTGCCGTATCAGATGATAGATGTGTGCATCGACAATTGTATGATTTACTGGAGAAAGGACGAAAACCGTCTCAAGTGTCGTTTTTGTGAGAAACCTCGGTATCAGGAAACGGGTGGCAGAGTACCAGTTCCACATAAACGGATGTGGTATTTGCCGCTAACAGAGAGGTTGAAGAGGTTATATCAATCCGAGCGCACATCAGGACCTATGAGATGGTATGCAGAGCATAACTCAGATGGAGAGATTGCTCATCCCTCAGATGCAGAAGCGTGGAAACATTTTCAAGAGGTCTATCCTAGTTTTGCGTATGAGTCAAGGAACGTATACCTTGGGTTATCAACAGATGGAT